>BSSO01004832.1:0-13950 GCA_030267885.1 Mesembryanthemum crystallinum | reverse complement strand
TTGGATGACAAGATTTTAGTGAAACGGAGGGAGTAACACATTTATATAATCAGTAATTATCAATTAACAAACTTTTTGATTTGTTGTACCTCTTAAAAAAGTTGATTCATTATAAGAAGTATAAAAATTAATATATATTCCCACCTATATAAACATTATATGAAATATCTTAAATTAGTATAAAATATTTCTTACACCTAAGCTTGCTTTCAAACGAATGAAAATTGAAAAATAATTGTTGGCAAATTTAAATTAGCGCATGATCCAAGGAAACAAGATTTAAGAACTTTGTTCATGATTATACACCTAAACCAAATGAACGGAAAAAAAAAAAAAAATAGTTAACATCTAAAATTAGCAAGTTCAAAGACTGCGACACCAATTACATAATCGCACGGGATCGTAAACTAGTTATATACTAAAACAGGAGCTGCTGATTTGCTGATGTGTCAGTTTCTATTGAATTGTTTTCTCGCCTAAACACAAGCTCCTCTTCAATATTCTCTCTCTACCTTAGTACCTTGTGAAAGAATATGAAAAGCCTCAAAAAACCCAGAAACTTCTTCTCGATAACATAGATCTTAGGAAATTGAACCCTTAGAAATTTGAAAAGCCAATAATAGTAATTTATCTATCTTCTAATCACTTAGCCTTTTCAATTTACAGAGACAAATTCCTTCTCTCTATCGCCACCACTACTCTGCACATATCTTTTTCTTCTCAAATGCTTCTGAAATTTCTATTGCTACAAATGAGTATTGTTGTTTACGAATTAATGCAAAAGACCCCAAAAGACAGCCCCAGTTAATATAGAGAATATTCCACTAAATCATCTCATGGATTAAGATAGAATCATTGGAACAAAGAAGAAGAAAATTCAGAGTGAGTAGCGATTTTTTAGTCCTTGGAAATACAGGTCCTTATGTGCTTCCAATTTCTCTTACTTCTTCATTGTCAGTTCCAACACTTCCTACTGGATTGTTATTGCGGTTTTGTATCGAGCATCGATGGATATGGCCGAACTGAAGTGCGTGTGCAGGTGGAATGATGGCAACGACATGGTGGTAATGAAGATGGTGAAGATAGAGAATTTGTATAACTGGTCTTTCTCTGCCGACGGGTCTCACTCTGTCTATTCTTGGTACTTACATTTTTTTTTTGTTTTTTTTTTTTGTTTTTTTTTTTTTATTTTTTTGCAGCTAAATTTTGTATCTATGAAATATAACCGGGCCTTCAAGTGTTTTAATCTGTCATAATTTTTGGCTTTGAAACAGAGTGAGTACATATAAGTTCGTTTAAAATCTTGCGACATTTCATATCTCAAGAAAACCAACAGACTTGTTTTACTTTTTAATGTACATAAATAGTTAATTAAACAATATTGGTATTCCCTCCTAATATTCTATTTAAAATCGTGCATCGCACGGGAACTATCTAGTTAACAAACTAAAATAATACTACTACTAAAGCCATTTGGCCTAATTTTTAGAATTATGAGTTTCTCTTTTAAAAATCTTATCTCTTTTCCTCCTAAATTTACTTTTCTTCTTTCTATAAGTTTCCAAGAAACCAAAATGAGGCTAAAAATAAGGACTCTAAAATAGAGTTTCGATTTTTAGATCATTCAAATTTCTTAAAAGTTCTCAAAGGAGGAGAAAGTGAAGGAGGAGGGGAGTGGAAAAGAGAGATTTGCGAAGAAGAAACTAAGATGATAAAAACTAGGCCAGACGCCTAGTAATTAAATAATGAGTAAATTTCAGTGACGTATAATGTGTTAGGATTATGGAGCCTAATTGAAATATGGAGATAAAGCAATCAAGAAAACGAAGGCAAAGCCGCGGGGAAACAGTAGGAGCGCCGCCCGGGCGGGCGCGAAGGCCGCAACCAGCTATGGGCGAGATGATAGTCCGCCCGGGCGGGCGGGTGAGGCGCCCGACCGGGCGGGTATTGCGAGCAGGCTAGATGTGTTTCGGGTTCGTTTGACTGCTGAGAATTATTCCATATCTTGTGTATCATCTTTTAGCTAATCTTTTAGCATATTTCCTAATGTTGTTAGACTACTTCATAAGGTTGTTTAGGAAGGTAGGGAATTTATGTAATTAGGAAGGAAGGTTGCTTGGAGAATGAGTTAGCTAAAAGGTATTCCATCCGTTTTACAAACAAGGTGACGCTTTGTAATCCGCAACTCACATTGTAATCCGCAACTCACATGTATGTGAGTTGCGGATTACAAAGCGTCACATTCTTTAGAGAACGGAGGGAGTAGTTTCCTAATTCTAGTTGGAGTTAGATTAGGAAGGTGGTGTGCTCCATGGAGACTCTATAAATATAGAGTTCTCGCTTGTAATTGATTGTGTGCTAGCAAGCCATGTAGGGTGCTCGGGTTAGAGAGGAGGAATCCCTTGGGGCTTGGGTTAGTCACCGGGGTGGTGATGGTTTTCACCATGTTCGTACTACGTGAACTCTAGTACGGGGAAACACATTAACTGAGGTGGGTAGCATAGCTATAGCCATGTGAGAGGCTTAAGAGCTTGAACGCTTGTAACCCTGTAACCTTGTTTACTCATAGTGGATTTTGCTTTAGGTTGTGTGATCGATCCCGTGGTTTTTCGCTCGGCTCTCGGGTTTCCATGTTAAATCTCTCGGGTTTCCACGTTAAATCTCTTGTTTATTCTTAAACGTTAATGTCACCTGTGTTAATTCCGCTGCCAAATCACTAACATAATGAGGTTTGACCAAAATACACATATATAGGTATACTAACATTTGAGAATTTATATTGAGGTATACTGCGCTGAGATTCCAGCCAGAAAATGATAATATGAACTCAACTTAAAGGCTTTATTCTCTTCATGTTATTTTGGTTGATATTTAATTTTTCTTGAAATATGTAAACTTTTGTTGATTCCATTGATTTTTATTGGTTTTTGTTGATTCCATTGAGAGAGATTTTACTTAAATTTGTTGATTGTTGCTGAATTTTGTCGAGTATATTGATTTTGTTGATTTTTACTAATTCTACTCATTGTTGTTGATTTTTAATGAAATCAACAAAAATAAGTTGAGAAAAACAAAGATTAAGGCTATGTTTGGCAAAATTAGCTGTAGCTGTAACTGTTATTTCAAATCTTGTTTGGTAGTTGAGAGAAAAAGAACAAATTGTAAGTTTCAAGCTTTAATTTTTACTCAAAATATAGTTGTCAAGTGAAAGCTGTTATGGATAGCTTTCAAAAATCAGCTGTAGCTGCCAAGTAAAAGTCAGCTATTGTTTCAAATCTTGTTTGGTAATTGAGAGGAAAAAGAACAAGTTTCATGTTTAAAGCTGTAACTTTTGCTTAAAAGTTACCAAAAACTAACTTTTGGTGCCAAACATACCCTAAATTGTCTAAATTCACCCCCCTCAATTGGGTATTCACCATGCGATATTGTAAAAGAGTCTATATTTTAGTTTTTATTTTTATGTTTTTGTTTAAACCACATGTATCCTTCAATTCATTGTATCATCATTAGTTCTGTATGCATTAAGTTGGTCCACAAAAAGATTTAAGTTGGTCCACAAAAAGATAAAAAAAACCTGTAACAAGCATTGTTTCTGTTTCCGTTCACAAGTATCACACTCACAATCTGAGCTAGGTATATAAATATTGGAAGCACTCACGCTTTTTTGTGATATGCTACATAAAAAGAAAAGTGAAGCTCAACTTCTTGGTATACGGTGTGTTTATTTCAAGTGAAACATGTTGAATTGAAATGAATTAGATTAAATTGAGCTGTACTAAACTTGATGGAAACTAAATGAATAGTAATATGTGAAGAAAATGTAAGGGTTTTGTTCGGAAAATTAGGCTAGCTGTCATGATAGCTACTTTGGTAACTGTTATTCCTTAACGGTCTAAAAAAATATATGTTCGATAACATTAGCTGTTGAGATTAGCTGTTAACTGTGTTAAATAGTGTAAAAATCATCCCAATCACTAACCGCTACCCCAAAAGCTACTTTAGGTAACCTTGGGGATGTTGTAACACACCCGCGACTAGGCCCCCTTTACTTAACATTAATCACATGAGGGCCCGCCTAATCGTTGGTGTATTACCGCCATATATGTCATACCCGTATTCTACTTACCGAAATACCCAACCAAATGTCGAACACGAGTACAACACATACAAGGCTAATCCGGGATTTGGGGGAGACTATCGGTATCAAATCAAAAGCAGTAAAAGTCTAAATTGTTAACTATTACAAACCGGTCAAATACGAGTACTACATATTACAAGTCGATTAAACTAAAAGTCTGCTAAGTCTAACTACGGTGGCGCTCCATAAACGCTAGTCACGATATCGAGAACCTCACACCAAAGCCCGGCTTCATCCATCTGTATGGGGACATGCAATCACAAAGAAAACACAAAAGAAGGAAAGTCAGCATTTCGCTGAATAAGTTCACTCCACCTAGTAAAAATAGGAAAATTTACTGGGTTTTATATTTTTAACAAAATACGGTTTTTGTGTTTGGCACGTAATAATACGGTTACTATAATAAGTAATACGGTTACTAGCACATAACACTCAATCATTCAATCACTTATAATAATAATAATAATAACTTTAGTAATATTATTATTGAAAGCGAACATGACGCGAATGTTATTATTCTTATCCTTGTTTCTTGAGTTTCAAGTTATCAGTTATTATTTATTTTAACGAGGGAATTGGTCGTTAGGGATTTATTTAGAATCGCAACCTATCAAACTCGTATGCCCTCTCAATGTCATACGATTTTGAGCTCAGCACCCCCATCGGGAGCAAGTCCTAATGCGGACCCATATCATATCATAATCAAACCATAACATAATCAATCTTTTCATTTGCCTTAAAGGCCAAATCGATCAAATCATATCAAAGCCATAAATGGCTAAAATAACACATAGGCTGGGTGTTCTNAGTGTGCACACATAACCCTAGTAACCCTTCTAGC
Organism: Mesembryanthemum crystallinum; assembly: GCA_030267885.1. Taxonomy (NCBI): domain Eukaryota; kingdom Viridiplantae; phylum Streptophyta; class Magnoliopsida; order Caryophyllales; family Aizoaceae; genus Mesembryanthemum; species Mesembryanthemum crystallinum. The sequence continues at coordinate 8,971 of BSSO01004832.1, read as the reverse complement.
GGTACCGAGCCAGAAGTTATCCCTCGGTTTCTTCCGCTTTAAGTAATTAATGTTTTATATAGAGTTATGTGTTTATTTCACCAATCATTCAATAAACTTTATGATCGATATCATTATCATTTCATTCATCATTTTCTCATTCAATCAAACCACATGATCATTATGATCAACATGATCAACAATTAAATCATTATCATTCATTCACATAACCACTTGATCATGTCCTTACATCGATCACAATGATATCTTCTTTCTCATCTTCTTTAGCATTATTTACACATAATAATATTAATAATAATAATAATAATAATAATATTCAACTAATTGCTTTTATTACTTAAATCATCCCATCAATCTTTTAAGCTTTCGGTCTTAATAGATTGTCAAATCACTTAGTGAATTTACCATTTTGCCCTTGTCATGTTCTAAGTGCTATTTAGGTCTTGCACATGTGAGATTACCATTTTACCCCTAGCATTATTAGTAAGATTTAATTAGCCAAATGTATTAACCCAAATCAATCTTAATATCATAGATCCTTCTCACATTAGTGACTTATGAATTAATCCCCTATTTACCAGTATAATTTAAGGGTTCAATTACCGGTTTAATTTACTCAAATTCTATATATAATCACACAAATAATTAGTTTAATCTCTTCCACAAATTATTTAGCCTAGTCTCCAATATACCACTCGGCCATTACACAATTTAATCCCTAAATTCTTACTAGAATTTCTATTAATACCCATATTTATTCTACTATCATTATTTCATCATTTTAATCACATTTTAACACGATCTACCCTTTTTCATACCCTTTCTTTAATGTTCATAATAAATACCACAATCATTTCTAGTATTAGCACAATCATTTACCTATTAAATGTTAAGGATCATATCTAAACAACCTAGTACATTATTTACTAGCTTAACAAGATCAAGTCTAAAGCAAACAACACATCCTCACCATCACTACTCACGGCATTTTGGGAGAAAACCCCAAATCAAATCATCAACTCAAAATCTAAGTAGATCAAGCTATCCTAACATACATTTGTCATGATCCATCATATACTCATTACTCAAACATAACGATCTCTTCACTCAAAGCTTAGATCAACACAATCACTAGCATTCATGCTTAGATCATCCATAAACACACACATGCAAGCTTGATTAACACAATGTAAGCAAGATCTAGTATTCACCCTTACCCACGTCGACATGCATAACAAATGTAAGTAAGAATTTCTCATTTTGTCTTGATTAAACCCCACAAAACACATAGCACATAGTCTTGGTTCAATTTTAGTTAATTTCCTAAGTAACTAGGTGTGAGGTGGACATGAACTTACCTCTCTCCTAAGCTTGGTACTTTGTCCTTGAGCCCTTGAGTTGGAGGTGGAGATTAGGAGACAAAATTAAGAGTTTTAAGTTAGTAAAAGTTAGATCAAGCTATTAGAAGTTAATCAACTAAAAATTGAAGTGTTAAGGGATTACCTAGTGATCCTCTTGCTCAACCTCTCTCGGTTCCCACTCGTTTCTCTCCTCCTCTTCTTGATCTTCTTCTAGTTTAAGCACAAGGTTAGAGGAATGTTAGTAAGGATTTTAATAGAGTAATTAATCTAAGAACTAATCAAGAAATTGGAGCTCTCCTTCTCACTCTCTCTCTCGGCATTACCTTAATGGAGTTGGAGGTGGGTTAGGGAGGATGTAGGGGAAAATGAAGGGTTTATATGGAGGGTTATGGGGTGAGAATGTATGATATTTGATTGCCACTTGTCTCTCCCCTAAACTCTCCAACACACATCTCATGCATCTCTCTCTTCCCTTTCTCTCTCTTCCGTAATCTCCCTCTCTCTCTCCATATCTCAATCTTCTTTCTCTTTCCTCCCTTCTAGAAGTAGGGAAAATCTCCCTATATCCTTTGAGTGACAACTCACCAATGGGTGAGTTGCACCACTCCTCCACACATGCTCTCCCTCCATCTCTCTCTCTCTCTCTCTCTCTCGGTTTTTCTCTCACTCACATCACCTTTGTTTATTACTTTCCAAATATGGAAAGTTACTTGAACCAATGGGGTGTTTCCATTCTTAATCATTGCCCCTCACATGCCACTTTTCCCCTTCTCTTCCAACCGTCTCTCTCTCTCTTACTCTTGATCTCTTTCTTGTTTCTTACTCAAGTCCCTAATTGGTTGGCTTGAAAAGCTAATAAGCTTTTAGGCTTGATAAGAACAATGATTCCCATGCTTGTTGGGTTAGATTAGGACATAATGAACTAGGGTTGCATGGCTAGTATTAGGCACAATTTCCATTTTTCTCTTTCTCTTGTTTTTACGTGTGCATGGGGTAGGTACTAGTAGTGTTTTGTGTTTTTGATTAGCTTGGAGTAATGTTAGTATCTAGGAATAATTTTACTAGTTAATAAGGTTAATGGGTTAAGTTAGAGTTGTTAGTAAGATGTCATGTATAGAATTAATTGAATTGGGTTAAGGGAAATATTTAACTAGAAAAGAAAAATTTCTAGATGTATTTGTGTATTTTGTGCGTGTATAAATGTATAAGTTTGGTAAAGTTTAATTAAGAAAAAGTTAATAAGGGTTAATTAGTCTAATTAAGTTAGATTAGACGTGCTAAAAATCCGATGTGTTACAGGGGGTTTTTCGGAAAAATGATAAAAATGAGTGGGAGTATTTTGGTGGAGATTATGTGTTTTATAAGGGCTTAGATCCTGATAAAGTGAGTACTTTTGACTTAAAGGATTATGCTCAGAAGTGTGAAAATTACAACTCTATAGATGATCTGTATTACTTGATACCAGGGAAGGGTTTTGAGGGTAGACTTGTCAAGTTGTGTGGGGATAAAGAGGTGTTAGATTTGGTTGAGCATGCAAAAGTGAATTTTGAAGTGAATATATATGTTGTTCATGGTGTTTCCCAGCCCAATGTCATTCCTGATTGCCTCCCTGCCCCTGTTGAGCCACAAAATGAGCCACAAGTTGATCCAATACCAAATGAAAGTGGGCCTCCAAAAAGCCCAACTGTTGACCTTGATAATGATTCTGTCCTGGGCCCACATGAGCAAGATTCCACTGGTATTGGGTCTTGTAGAAGCCCAAATAAACCTAGTCAGTCCACAATTAAGAAGAGGACTCCTAGGAAGCATGTAGCCACTAAGCCCAAACACAAGAGAACCCCATTAAAGACCCCACCTGCAACTGAACCACCCATTACACCTATATCCCAACCCAACTTTTATGGCATTAATTCCATCAATGCTGAATTTGAAACAGCCTCTGGTTATACAGAACCAAGCCAAACACAAACAAGCCCCATAGAAACAGTTAGGCCTGAATCAATCCAAACCTCAGCTCAGCCAACAGAACACCCTCTGGACAGCCTATATGATGATAGGCCTGACAGCCCAATCAGATATGCTGACCTATTCAGTGATGTCAGTACAAGTACTGATGATGAAACTTATGAGTCAGAAGTTGGGTCAGAGGGTTCTGTAGAGGGGAGAAGGGCAGATAGAAGGAAGGGAAAAGCTCCTAGATCTGCTGGAGCATCTGCTGGTGAGAAAAACAAGAAAAAAAAACAAAAAGAAAAACAAAGAGGCTGGGGGATCTAGATCTGTGGAGCATGAGGAGGTAGATGTGGATGAAATTGAGGTTGCTGAACCTGTTGATGAGCAATTAGGGTCTGAAAATGATAGTTCAGATGAAGAATGGAGGAGCTCGAGACAGAGGGTGAAAGAGTGAGAGAAGGAAACTGCTGAGGGAACTGCTTTGTTGATAAATGAGCTACTGCAACCTGTTAATGATGAGGCAGAACCCTCAAATGCAAATGAAGAGAGGCAAGGGAGGCAAGGCAGGCAAGGGGAGTTTTTAAGTGACTATGAAGATTCAGATGGGGATGTTGACACCCCAGGGGAGTCTGAGGAAGATGATGCTCTAGGGAAGAAAAGGAGAACAAGAGCTCCTGTAGTTGACAAGCACACTGATTTTTCAAAGCTGAAGTGGTGTGTGGGAACAAGATTTCCAAATAGAGATGAGTTTAGGGAGGCAGTGGCCAAGTATGCTATTGCTCAAGGAAGGAATTTGAAGATTAGTGTGAGTGGTAATAAAAGGAACCAGAGACTAGGAGTTGCATTTGTGGAGGGTTGCAAATTTAACATTTATGCCTCTTGGGATTCAAAGAGGGAGACTTTTGTTGTGAAGACTGTTCAAAATAAGCACACTTGTTAGAGAAACATGATGAGTAACAGGCAGTTGACTGCTCAGTGGATTGCAAAGCAATTCATCCAAATTTTTAATGCCAAACCTCATTGGCCTGCTAAGGAGATTGTAGAGGCAGTGAAAGAGAAGTTTAGGGTTTGTGTTTTCAAGTGGGTGGCTTATAGGAGCAAATGGTGGGCTCACAAGAAGCTTCATGGTACCATGAAGGACCATTACTGCAAGTTAGGTAGTTATCTTGAAGCTTTAAGATAGAAGAACCCCGATTCTGCCTTTCAGCTTGTTGTACAAAGAACAGAAAAGCCAATACCAGTGTTCCAGAGGCTATTCATTTGTTTTGAAGGGCTTAAGGATGGTTTCTTGGCTGGTTGTAGAAAGGTATTGTGTTTGGATGGGTGTTTTCTGAAAACTTTTCTTGGGGGCATGCTTCTTGTGGCAATAGGTAGAGATGCAAATGAGCAAATGTTCCCACTGGCATGGGCTATTGCTGAGGGGGAGAGTAATGACAGTTGGAATTGGTTTTTGAAAGAATTGAAAATTACTTTGGGAGGAACTAATGGTGATGGTTGGTGTATGATCTCTGACCAACAAAAGGTCAGTTTTATGCTTTTAATTCATTTCAATTATGATTTCTCCTCAATATAATCAAACCTAATAATTAATATGTGTTGTGTAGGGGCTGGTGAATGCCATGGTAGCTGTGTTCCCTAAAGCTGAACATAGGAATTGTGCCAGGCATATCTATGCAAACTGGCACAAGACCTATAAGGGGGATGAGTTGAAAGGCCTATTCTGGAGTGCAGTCAGGGCTTACTGTGAAGCTGACTTCAATGAGGCTATGTTGAAGATGAAGGAAGTCAATCCAGCAGCTGCACAAGCCTTCATGAACCAAAATCCTAAGAGCTTTTGCAGGTGCTTTATTAAAACTAATACAAAATGTGATGTTATTGTTAACAATATGGCAGAAACTTTTAATGGGTATAAAATCACTGCTAGAGCAAAACATTTGATATACATGTTAGAGGATATTAGGTGTGCTTTAATGCAAAGGTTGGTTGTCAAACAATAAGAAATGAGAGCATTTGAAGGCATTATATGTCCTAGAGTCCAAGCTAAGTTAGAGAAAGAAAAAGAGAGAAGCAATATGTGTGAAGTACTCCCCTCATCCTACATGGTTTTTCAAGTTAGGGATTTAGATGATGTAAGTGTTGATTTGCAAGCTAGAAGCTGTACATGTAGGAAGTGGGATGTGACTGGTATCCCATGTCACCATGCAATTGCTTGCTGCTATTTTCTAAAGCATGAGGCGGAGCTGTATGTCCATGAATACTATAAAAAAGAAACCTAAATGAAGGCCTATCAGTTCAATATCCCACCTTGTGTTGGGGAGAGGCACTGGCCTAAGGTTGATGCTCCTTTAGATCCTCCTCCCATAAAGATTGGTCCTGGTAGACCAAGGAGGAACAGGAGGAAGGATCCTCATGAAGATCCCAAAAGGCCTGGTAAATTAACCAAGCATGGGGTGGGTATGAGCTGCTCCACTTGCAAATCCACAACACATGACAAGAGGCAGTGCACCCAAGCAGCCACTGCAGAAGTAGAACCTCCAGCTAAGAGACCAAGGGGTAGGCCAAGAAAGCAACTAGCAGATGCTCAAGCTCAAGCAAGGCAGCCTACAGACCACCATGCCAGAACTGCAGAACCTCAAAGAAGGAGGGGAAGAGGAGGAGATAGGGGCAGAAGAAGGGGAGGAAGGGCAGGAGGAAGAAGAGGAGGAAGGGTAGGAGGAAGAGGAGAGGATGTAAGTTATCAAATAGTAGTTCATTTTTTTTCCCTTACATCAATCATGTAACTCATAAGCTTTGTTCTCTTTGTGTTTATGCAGATCCCTACTGGTCTCGGTGTGTTCCATAGTGCTGATGGGAATGCTGACATCAATCCAGGATTTATCAATGCTTCCACTCTCCCAAACAACCAAACTCAACTATCCCAGGCTTCAACAAACATGGCGCAATCACAAGCTTCTTCTGATTTGTAGTTGTATTGGAACATGTAACTCAGCTTTGTTTTATGTAGTGAACAAGTAATTTTGGTGTACTTTTATTTTACCTATTTCTGATTTGCATTTGAACATGAGTGACCTTTTGTGTGAAGTCACTATCTATTGGAATTGCAAATACGAAATGGAACATTGAATTTCTCCATTTATGTGCTCAGTTCAATTACCAATTTTATTGCTCATAATATCCCAAACAGTTACAACATCATTATGCTCTTACAATCCAAACTATTACAACCACTGCAATCACAAACAAAGCTATTTTAAGGTTTATGCTATCTGCCTTTCTACCCTCAGCAATTATCAACTTCAGTCCCTTGAACTCTTCTTCCAATTTGGTCTTTTTAGCTTGCACTTTTGCCAACTTCTCATTCGGCTTCACATTCTCTTCCTTCAGCCTGTTCATTTCATCCTTCATCTTCTCTATTGATAGTTCTTCATCTTTCAATTGAAACAACTTATTCACCTCATTTTTCCACATAAAAAACCCACAATCTTCTGAGGTCTACAACATGTAAAAGAAATTCAGTTAATTGACATTCAAATTAACCTAATTTTGCAAGAAATTAAACAACTTTACCTTCCATAGAGGACAACCAAAAAAATCTTCACCACACCTATTGCTTCTTGCCCCAGCAGTTTTACACAAAGCAGGAATATCATGGTCACACATCACACTCCCATCAAGCCATAATTTTAACCCTTTACTCCCTGACCTTGGTGATGAAGATGAACCAAGAGAAATGGAGCTGCCAATTTTTTTAGACATTGGAACGATACAGCAATAGAGAGAAATGAAAAAAAAATTAAATTTCAAAAATTAAATTTCAGAGCTGCCAAGAGGTGAAAATTAGAGAGAAACTGGAATGGGTACAGAGAAAGAGATAAACGAGAGAAAAGGGAAATTATGAGAGGTGAAATAGCAGAGGTTGAATGAATTGGGGAATTGGTAAAGGAGGTTCCAACGGTCACATAGAAAAGAAGGGAAAAAATTAATAAAAAAAGCCACGTCACCACACTGACTAGCGGAGAAGTAAACGGAGTTAGTGGGGGTGCACGCGTCGCAACTTCAGCAATAGTTCAGATTATTTTGTGCAAATAGCATAGTTCGGATTATTATTTGCAAAAGAGTGATAGTTTGGATTATTATAAACCAATTTTCCTTTATCTAAAAGAAAGTCACATCTATTTTTTGAAGAAAATTTATCCATAGAAATTAAAGAGTTATATATTCTCTTTTTCAAAAAAGACAAGTCACATATGTATATCGATCTGTTCATATCAGAATTAAAGTTACCCTTAATTTTATAAAAAGTTGCTCATGATAAATACTACACAAGATGCTTAACAGGGACCAAAAACCTTTGTCTAACTTATCAAACATTTTGAACGATTGCAAGAATCTACCAAAACAGCTTGAGGAGGTTTAGTACGAGTACAAACCAAGAAAATCAAACAAGATTGCATATCTTTTGGCTAAGAGTTGTATAGAACAATGGTCTTAGTGTGTTGATGTAATTAAACATTATAACATTCCTAACATTTGTTGAGCACAATATATATGAGGAGGACCTCATTGAAAAAACATATGCGCTCATGTAAATCTCTTTTGACATAATGCTATGAACTACTGTACTTCTTTCTGTTCCCAAAAAAAAAAAAAAAAAATAAATAAATAAATAAATACTACACACCAAATTACTAATTCAAGAATTGCTCAATAACATTAATATTGTACATAAAAGAAATTAACATTTTAAATATAACAACACAAACAAACATCAAATTATAATTTCACCACCCAGCAGCTAGATCAGAGAGAAGCCATATTGCTGTACTTCAACCACCACCCCATCCGCCACAACTACCAGCTTGGCAACCGCAACTAGTTCCGGTGTCAGGATCCCCTTTTGCTGGGGGATACCACAAGCAAAGACAAGCATGGATATGATTGAAAGGGACACAACAAGCAGACTTAGTAATAACAAGAAGCCTACTGATCCAAAGCTCCCAAGCACCATCTCAAAGCCACCATCTCTATGTGGAATTATGAGTTGATCACCACTTAAATAAAGCACTCAAGTACGGAAGTACCTCACCAAGTCACCATCTTCTTTGAATTCAGCACTCAACTCCTGGGAAGTTTATAAAGCTATTGGATACATATTTAATGGGGTTGTTTTTCACGGACTTTTCCAATTCACGTACTGTACGTGTTCAAATTATACTATTACTGCATTACGAGAGTTGAGGTCTCCATGTTAAGTCATCTAGTTTCCCTCCTGACTTTTGCAAGCATTTCCGAGTAATTAACAATGACATTGGTGTGAGTGTTTCGGCACTCTCATCCATTAAATAAAGTCGAGTGTTCGAATATTGTGAACGGAGAAAATGTTTGCTGGGAGCACTTTACTCCTTCGTGGGTTGACCTGGTGCAGACAGGATTAGTTTTGACCCAAAGGGTTAGGGTGAACCTGTCACTGTGGTTCTAAAAAAAAAGAAAAAAATGACATTAAATCTGGCAGTTCTTCCTCCGACTTCTTCCTATATATACTACAAATTATATGGTACCCCCAGGGGTACCATGTCCCTTGTACATCCCGTTCAATTCCTTTATTCCCAAACAAACCACACGTTTCTTCCCAGCCTTCACCTCTCTCTCTCTCCTCTTTC
>BSSO01004831.1:0-13950 GCA_030267885.1 Mesembryanthemum crystallinum | reverse complement strand
GAAAATTGTTTTGAATAATCCAAACTATCCGCGGGTTGCATAAAATAATCCCAACTTTACTATTTGTATGTAATAATATGAATTATCGCTTTGATTGCAATGTGTACACCAACATTGACGACGTTAGCTTTTCAGTATCAAAATTTTCATGATGAATGAAATGGACAACATTGATTCAATTGATTATCCATATATTGGAAGTTCAACTTGAGGATTATCAAAACAAATAAGTAACCGGAAGGCTAACGTCGCCAATGATAGTGCATGCATTGCAAACAAAGTGATAACTCAGACTATTACACAAATAGTGAAATTGAGATTATTTTATGCAACACACGTACAGTTTGGATTATTCCAAACAAATTTTCCTTTTTTTTTGAATGATTAGCATTTGATATGGATATATCAATGGAAGATATCAGAAGATCTATTTGTAAACGTTATTTAAATAAATTTAAGGTACATAGTAAAGCTCCATCCATTTGAATGACACTTAATGAACTAAATGCTCTGAGCTCTAAATTGAAATTTAATGTCTATAAGTAGGTTGTCGGCCAAAAAAAAAAAATCACTTTTAAGTCGCTAAAAGCCCCCATTAAATTGCGAAAAGTCACCCATAAATTGGGTCATTAATAGTTAGACAGTTGTACCAAAAAAAAAAATCAATTTTAGAGTTCTTATTGGAATGTAAACCTTCTATATTATATAATGTTCATGACAAGATCTTTTCGCCACAAATGATAACCACCTTTTTTTTAGGCATGTATTTCCAACAACGGCAAAAAAGCCCTGTCGTAGTTGCAATTTTTCTATGATGGTTTGATCATTAATTTCACGAAAGGAAATCCCGCCAATAATTGGTCTTGCAACGGAACTTTTATTTTATTTTCGGTAAATTAACAACCTCAAATTAATTGAAGTGATCGAATATACCTCCGATCTGTAAATTAGTAGTCAATTTTTTGTAGTGTGAACAAAAATAAATGTGTATACCGACCTTAATAAAATGTTGTAATTGAACTAAATATGCAGAACATTGACAAACAAAAATAACATGGCTTAATATATAATCAACTACCTCGCGGTTTCGACGTGACTCGGACTTTAGTACTCGTTTGCTCCCAGATTCATCCATTTTCGATATCGAAGCTTCTAGAACTGCACTCAATTCTCCTACCACCTTCACAAGGTTCCTAAAATAAATTCAAATTCATGATCAACCACAATTCATAATAATTAAGCGATCCGAAACAATAGTGATGATCTTGTAGGAAAAAACTTATCCAATCCGAGAACATGTAAAGCTTTTGTAACGTAATGAATGATGACGATTCTTAAAATTCAAAGAAATTCATTGATACAGTGATTAGGTTATAGTAACTGAGACAAAAATGCAAAAGTTACCTCTGAGATGCTGAAAGATCACCCTCCATTCTCTCTCTTGATCTTACTTTCTCTCTCTTCAATCTCTCTTTATGGAGAAGGGAAATGATCTGAGGCTATAAGTTCCGGTGAAGCAAGAGAAGTATTTATAGACAAGTAGAGTTTCTCTTTGTTTTGACCTATTAGGCTATTAGGATAGACTTGTTTAATTGGCTAATCCTAATCCTCATCCAAAAGACCACAATGTGTAACGGTACTATATCAGTAATGTCATGTTTATCTTTTATTTACGTCATATTTTTTTTTTATTTTTTTTTTTGTGGGTTTTAAGGATTGTACTGGCTCGTTAAATAATTGCATTATTATTTAGGGTGGGACAAAATAAAACAAATCAGTCTCAAATGGGGATGTTGGATAATGGAGATTATGTTGTTGCTCAATGCTAAGCCACTCTCTTTACGTCACATCAATTTTTTATTATTTATTTTTATTTTTTTTGGATGAAAAGTGGGAATTAATTTAAATATAAATAAGCGTCACATCTCTTGTCGACCGTTAGAGGAGTATAAATGATAACTTGATTATTTTTTCCTTCTGTTGCAATGATTTTTAAGGCTTTTCGAATTGTCATCGATCATCTCAGTTGCGAGAATTAACAATGTGTACCCTAATTTTCAGGGAAAAAAACGAACTTAAAGACTTTTTTTCATGTTGTGGTTATCATCACTAAGCACACTGCTACTATTAATTCTCAATCTAAACAAGCATCACATTTGAATTTAATCCAATCAGGGGTGGTTACCAACAGAAAAGGATATTTTCCCTAGTTTTCCTTAATTTATGAGGTTTCTGCTCCAACCATATACGGTAATTCCCAAGCGTTAGACTTGATATCTCCCATGCATGGAAACTTCATGAAGGGTGTGTGTCTGTGTCATGCATTTGTCATAAACTCGCACATGACACCTGCTTTAGATGAATTATAGTCAAATGATAATTTTATAATAAATTTTGTGTTCCCACTTATCCCCGTATCCCATATTTTTGTGTTCATGCAGCATTAACTGCTAGATATGTCGAGTACTCCCTCCGTCATCGAATAATCTTTCTACTTACTTTTAGCACACATACCAAGATTCAAGTAAAATGACTCCTTACGTATACCCCTTATGTAAGTGAAAGATGAGGGAAAGATTTTAAGTGGAAAAGAAAAAACAAGGAGGGTAAGTATTGGAACACTTTTGACAATTTAAGACCAAAAAAAAGAAGTGGAAAGATTATTCAAGGACATCCCAAATAGGAAACTGGAAAGATTATTTGAGGACAGAGGGAGTATATTAGTAAGGAGTGTGTACGTTGTTACCAACGACAAAATGGTTCCTTTCTTTTCCCACAAGTTCCATATAAATATAGCAAACATAGCGTGTTAAGGACGAAAACTTAATTATAGAAGCTTTGAAGTGCATGAATGGAGCCAATCTTTGAGACCATAGCTAAAGAAGGTATGAGAAAGGCCGAACATTGAAGGATCCCTCCAACTACTGGTAATAATTTTGAAATCTATTTTATAGATCCATAGTTCAAGTTCCCTTAGAGCCACTGGAGGTTTTCCTGCTCATAACTTCATAACCCATGGGGTTAGTTGGACAAAGCTCGGATACCCATATTCGGAAAAAAGGTATGAAGAGGTCATAATTTCCCACATTGAAGAAGTATCATTGCATGCAATCTCTCACGTGTAAAGTATCCTCGATTCTACAGTTGCACACACTGCAGTGCAAGCCAGGCAACATTCCCATTTAGTTAATAGAACCTTAGCATTGTGTGTAAAGTTCGCATACTATTAAGCACCGTTTGAGATTTCACTAAAACAAACCCGATAATTCTACCAAATTCGACCCATCGATATAAAAATCTCGACTCATCAATAATTGAGATATTCAAGTTTAGGGTATGAGAATGATCCTATGAGCTTCAAAACATGATGAGAAATATAATGTCCCAAATTATTCTTTACATACAATATATATATATATATATATATATATATATATATATATATGAACTACTAGATTTATCAGTCATAGAGTGCATATTCATCACTTTTAAAATTCTCCCTAAAAACATGCACATTCATTATTTATAAGGGCTAAATTTAGTCATTGATTTTTGAATTGGATAGCCTAAATTTTAAGTTCACACAATTCACACTTAATTTGAATTCGTACCCGAACCTGAATCTATATATATATATAGGATTATATGAGAACTAATATATATTATGAGAAATATGAGAACTCATCATAACCATTGAAATAACTACATCTAATGGATCAAATCATGCACACCTCATTAATGGCACATATGTAATATAGGCCAACTTTCTGAATTAATATAAAAGCTAAAAAAACACTACTCTTGTCAAAACAATACCCTTCTCTTTCTTCCCACTTGCTCTCTCCTCCCAATATCAAAGATATTGAGAGTTTCTTTGAAAAATCACAATCAAACACACGATCAAGAGCTCGGTGTCTAACAATGGCGCCCTCGAATTGACTAGTTGCAATTTCCAGAAAATTTTGTCAAAGTCTCCTCTCAAATCACAAGTTAAGCCTTCTTCCTACCACCTTCCCTTCACCAAATCCTTGTTCTGTACTAGTTCTTCAAGCCCCGAGCACAACTTTGATCTGGACGAGTTAAGCGATTCCGCCGCAACCGAGTCGCCTCCAGAGTCTTCCTCATATGTGTCAGTTCAGATCTAGTGACGGTTCATTGATGCCGATCGACTAACGAGATGTACAAATATATGATTCTGATTTATTATTATTATTTTTTTTGGTTAACAATCCATATATATAGGTTACTTTAAGTTTGTGGGATGTTATTTATAGATGAGGAGCAGTGCAATCGATGAATTGATGAAAGAGCCATTGCTTCTGGTTTTGGGAGCTTGGTGAGAGAAAGTGAAGAGAGGGAAGTACTACTTTAATTAGCTTTGTCTTCTTTTGATGTTAAATAGCATAGTCTTCTTTTCATTTTTTTTTTACCATGAATTAATTGTATAAACTAACATTATTCTTACATTTAGATCTTGCAAAAGAATGGTAGTAGGCATTGGTTCATGAGAAATTTTGGCCATAAAATTTGGATGAATATTTAGGTCCGATTTGATGAATATATAATATATGCTAAGTGGATGATTTTATAGGATTGAATAGATGAATGTACAAATATGAACTAATGAATTTGTATGTAGGTCTAAATGGATGAACGTACATAAATGATTTGAGGAACGTACATAAATGATTTGAGAAACGTACCGGAACTATATAATGAACGTACAATTATATATAAAGTCTTGTTAATTTCATATTGCATTAAGTTCACTTAATTTTAGTTTAATTTTACTACTTACTTTTCTCTCATATTAAATGCCCATTTACACCAATAATTAAGCATAGTTCAACGCAATTAAACAGGGTGTATAACATTTTTGCTTCTCTTATGTTGAGTATGCCATTATTATATGTACAATATTCTCTCAAAATTTTCCTTAGTTATCATAATATACTTATCCAAATTTTCAAGGTTGATTGTAAGGTAGTTTTGGTCACCTTTTCTTATTGTATTTATTTCTACAATAAATTTTATCTTAAATTAATTTTAGAAAGCTAGTTCAAAATTAAGGCTATGTTCTTTTCATGTTATTTTTGTTGATATTTATTGTTAATTTTTGATTTTTGTTAAATCGAATCATTCTACTAAGAGAGATTTTGTTGATATTTACTGATTTTTGTTATCATAAATTAATTATAGAAAGCTAGTTCACAATTAAGGCTATGTTCTTTTCATGTTCTTTTTGTTGATATTTATTGTTAATTGTTGATTTTTGTTAAATCGAATCATTGTACTAAGAGAGATTTTGTTGATATTTACTGATTTTTGTTGATTTTTATTGATTCTACTTAAATCAATAAATTTAGTAGAACAAGCTAGCAAAACAAAATAAAATCAGTAAAATCTATAAAAATCAACAAAAATCAATAAAATATCTCTCAGTATAATCAATAAAATCAACAAGAATCAGTGAAATCAATGGGAAAAATATCAATGAAAGAAACAAAAGTCAACAATCAACTCTATAAATATCAACAAAAATAAAGTAAAAATGAAGATAACACATATGTTATATTTGACACCAACAGCTAGCTTTTGAGTAAAACCTACAACTTGAAGCTTGCAACTTTTTCTTTTTTCTCCAAGTTGTTAAACAATTTTTGAAGCAACAACTATTTTTTTTGAAGCTACCAATACTAGTTTTCACTTGGCAGCTATAGTTTCAACTAATTCATTACCATTTCAAAGCAGGTTTGAAGTTTTGTTTTATTTTTATTTTTAAATTTACATTCAACTAATTTTGTGAAGCTACATCTTTCAGTTACAACTAGTTTTGCGAAACATAATAGAGGGATGAAGTAACAAGTTGATTGTAATGGAGTAAGGAAGTAAGGAACTTCCAGAAAATTGTGCTTATGAAATGTGAGTAACTTACAGATAGTGTTATTGGTTTGACTTAAAAGTAAAAAATTAACAAGATATATATTTATTTATATCATCATCAACAAAGATTTTAATGCCTTTAACATTCCTTCAAACATGGTTTAAAGCGCTTGTTCAGAACACTTTCGACCTTGGTTAAGGGTGGATAAGTCGTTATCACTCAACGACAATCCCTTGGTTTGAGTTTATCTCTTTTTTTCCTATAACAGAATCGAGTTTTCCTTTATTTGGCGCAAAAGAGGATTCTGCTGTAGGTTTTCGAAATTCAAAAAAGCCCTCCCAAAAAAAAAGGCGTTGGTCTATAAAACGCGCCATAACAGGGAAGAAATCAGATTCATCACTGTAAACGGACAGAGAAAACTTCAAAAACTTCAAAAAAATTATGAACCCTAACCCTAATCATCATCGTCAGATATTCTCATGGTCGGATCTTCCACCGGAACTCCTCAAATCAATCGCCGATCGATTGAATGCCAACTCCGATCATCTCCAACGATTCCGCTCCGTTTGCAAGAACTGGCGATCCTCAATCCCTCCTCCATTGCTCTGCTTAAACCCTAGCTTACCTCACATAATCCCCGAAACTTCCGGTTCCATTCCTTTCAATGATTCCGGCCGTCCCTTCCTCATCGTTTCCACCGCCGTTTATCTCCTCCGTCCACGTCGCCGGCGCTCCTCCGGCGCCGGCGGGTGCTGGTTGATCGGTGTCGAACAGTTCTTTCCTTTCAAGGTTCGCCTTCTTCATCCGCTCACGGGACTCCCCCTTGAAAATCTGCCGGAGAATTTCCCCAAAAAGTTCAGTAATTTTTCTGCTCTAGAAATTAGTAGAGGAATCAATTTGAGGTTCTATGATGGTAGTCTTGTGCTTCAGGACAAACTGACATCGTTTTGTATGAATAAAGTTCTCCTGTGGCCAAACCCTAACTTGGAAGATCCAGGAATTGGAGATTCCTCTCTTTTGGTGTTGCATAATACAGGGGATTTGAATTGTTTGCGTTTAAGTGACATTAAGGATAGGCGGGCTGTAAATTACGCTTCGGGTTGTAAATTTGATGATATAGTGAATTGGAAGGGGTTTATCTTGGCTGTTGATCGTGTTGGGAGGCTTTATGGGATTGAGTATAATACCAGGAAAGTGGTTACTGTTCTTGTTGCCATCCCAATTGTCAAGGGGTCTTATGACAAGCGGAAACGATTGTTGGTTTCAGATGGTGAGATTTATTTGCTCGTAAGGGATTCTACAACCAAGCTGTTGAATTTCAAGGTTTATACGCTGAATGAGAAGCAATATGAGTGGGAAGAGGTTGTGAGTTTGGGGGATCGGGTTTTGTTTGTGAGTTTCGATACTTGTTTCTTTGCCCAGGCTCGTGATCTTCCTGGGTTTGGAGGGAATTGCATTGTTTACCCTAGGGGCTGCTTTCCCTCTTACACTTCCAACGGTAACCCTGATGATGCCATGTTTCGAGGTGTTCCTCAATATTTGGAAGTCGGGGTGTATAAATACGGGGACAATGGTAGACCCAAGTCGATCTGGTTATGCCCTGAATATTCCGATGTCTTTTGGCCACCTCCATCATGGATCTTTGAAGAGGCGGCTTTATCTCAATGGTAAGTGGTAAACTTTGACACTCTCTGAAGCTAGATTGATTATTATGTTGCAATTAGTTCTGTTGTGGATACCCTCGTAGGCGATAGCCATTAATTTAACATGCATCCTACAGAAGTTTGAGAGTGCCCAATGGTGTCCTTAAACATAGTGCATATGTTTATGCAAAACCTAATAATGTGAATTTGTGATCAAGGAATTGGAATGTGGTAGTGTTTTCTTGGATTGAATAATGTTTGAAGCATACACAGAATGGATCACAATATGAAGCCTCTAAAATTCAAAGACATACATTGAAATACATCAATTGATATCTGAACATTATGCCCTTGTAGAATAGGATAATGATTACGACATTCAGTTAGTTTCAGCAATGACCTGATTCTAGTCACTCTATTATCTTGTAAATTAGGGCATAACTTTTGATTATGTAAATGAAATGCTTAGGAAGTTTGATTCCTATTTGAAATGAAAGAAAGGGGCCTGTGTATTTGTCTACCACTCTATGGGTTCATTCTTTATGAACTTCAGAGCTCCCTGTATAAAATAGAATCCTTTGGTCTCTCAGCACAAATGGAAATTGAAACTCTAAAAGCCTGGAACATCATTAACGGAAGGGATGAACTTGGTTAATTTCAGATTAGCCTTTGAAAAAGGCTATATTATATTTGTGAACCTCTAGCATTATATTCCTTTATCAACTAATGGTATAATCTTTTTTTGCATAAAAGCGTATAAGAAATGACTTATTTCCGGTTTTGTGTGCTATTCTTTCCATTGATTCAATGGTGTCTAAAAGTAGGTAAAACTTGGCAGCATAACAGCCTAATACATTGTTACTTTTTGCATCTTACACATTAGCTTGCGCTGGCTTAATCTCATCTCTTCTTTATAATAAGTGAAAGAGTATCTATCTACATGAAGTCCTCTACTGAGACATTTTTCTCAATACAAGAGAGAGAGAGAGATAACAACTTTAAGGATTTGTTGCATCATGAAGACCAATAAGAGTAAACTGAATACATTCAGGATTTTTAGATGAATTAGGAATTATAAGAGGAAGGTGAAGCTAAATATCATTGCCTCATTTTAGAATTGATGAATTACTTCTGGAATTGCTGACTTTAGTCATCTGATCTCCCAGGGTATTAGAGAAGCATATGTTATTACATACATGGAAGGCATGATTGTATACTTTCGTAACTTTTGATACCTCGCCCCCCCCCCCCCCTCCTATTTTGATCTCTTAGAACAAGATTCTATGGCTTGTACTGATCATGCATGTTTATTTAATTTAATTCCCTTTTACTACAAGGCCATGATTGTAGCAAAGTATCTAAAATGCAGATACTAATAAGTGTAGATATGAGTGCAGTTTCTGCAGTTATATTTCTTGATAATGTGCTAAATCATTGTTTATTGGCTTTGAACAATGTATTTGAAAATGTGAAATTATTCTCTACTTGTTTGAGAAGGGAGTATGATGATAAAGAAATACAAATGGATTTCCCTGGCCATCATGCTTCTGATGTGAGTTGCGTGAGGGTAGCTTCTGCTTTAGAAGCTCAAGGCAGGAAACAAACTGACAATCCTTCCTCCAATCCATCTACTGGACTTGCGGCTGAAGAGCAACATAATGAGTAGTTTTCTACAATTGATCATCAGAACCATGTTTGTGCAGAAGGGAATGTCTTACCCTGAAAACGACAAATATATTATTAGGCTAACACAGCGAAGATAATTTTTTCTACAATCGAATGTCTTCTGTCTGTATTTATTTTGCACTCTGATATATTAGCTTCTACGCACAGCAGATACTCTAGAAGCCGATACAGGAGATTCTTTGTTTCCTATTGCTTTGATTAATGCAAGGACATGTGTAACCTACTCTACTTAAGCGAGTTTTTACAGGGTTTGATTTGATGTTTGCATGTTTTTGTGCAGCCCTTGAACATGACTGTTGGAGCAGAACAATTCCAAGGAATAGTTGTGAGGAGTGATCTCACGCCAGTCTTGCAAAAGATTTGTACAAAACACAGAGACATAATGAAAGGTAGTGTTGTCTGTCACAAAAGCATCTTGGCTGGAGCTTTTGAGTTACTCACAAATATGGTTCTCATTCTATCAATCAGCTCAGGAAGATATCTGACCAATTCCCAAGCACATGATTTGAGCTGTGTCTTGCATGACCTTCAAAGTATACATTTCAAAGTGGACTAGTTAGTTCTAGTTGAAAAGGCTTTGCAACGGCATAAGAGCAAGCTGATATTGGAAGTGATGGTGAAGCTTGAGAAGGCCAAATCGCGAGTTGAACAAAATTATATGGCTCATTGAATGAAACACAGCATACCCTGGAAGTTCTTGAGGACAAAAGAAGGCTCATCTTAGGGACTGTAGATGCATGGGCTGGACGAGTGGTTAGGAGGGGATTTTATAACTTTTATTGTTGGTTCTTGGCTGTGAATTGATAGGGCAAGCTATTTTGGAGTAGCTACACAGGCATTCTGTTTGGCCTGCAGCAGAGTCACAGAGAGCAAAGCTCAATATGCCATGACAGGCATGTAGATTGTATAAACGATGTTAATGAGTTTGTACTTTTATTGAAAAATTTCCTTTGTCTCCATTTTTGAAGCTGTTGCCAGTTGAACATTGTTTCAATGTAATCATGTCCAACAGGATAGTCACAAATTCGAGCCCAAATATGTTCATTATGACTTGAGAGTTCAGCCAGAAAAGTGCAACATATTAAGGTCATAAGGATGATGCTATTGAGAAATCACGGAGTACAAATATACCAAGCAAACAAAGATGGTGAAAGAATCTATGATCGAAACTTGAAAGTGTATCATTACACTAGTAATGGAATATCACTGAGTACCAATTGACAAGCGAACAAAGGTTGTGAAAGGATCTCCAATCAAAATATCAAAATCCATACATAATCTAAACTAATTTAATCCAATGAAAACTGTTTCCTTATAGAAAGTGTTGGCGAAAGTCGACCATGCTTCTGTTTGAAGGAACTGAGCCATAGTCTTAAGGCTACTTCAAGACAAACATCCAACTATGTTAATACAGTCCATCACCTCAGCAATGCTCAAACTCAGGCTCAGAGACAGAAAGCTTACTCGACACGGACATCCTATCCTCCTCAAGCCCTGACTCCACTTCTTCAACTTTGGCTAATTCAGCAAGGAGCATAGCTTTCGTTTCTGTAGCTCGGGAATTAGCCCTATCAAACAACTAGGCGGATGTACTCAACAATTCGTGAGGGAAAAAAATATACACGGTACCGTTAATTGATACACAAACAAACCTATAAATTCAGTAGTCCAGTCCAAACAAATTCTAATTGTCCTTTGGCTTGAAGTTCCAATCAATTATTTATCTTCTACTTACGTAACGGGTCTACATGTTAAAACTTAGGAAAAATTTCATTTTTGGTACCCGATGTTAGGCCTAATTGCAATTTGGATACCTGTCTTTTTAATATTTTCAGTTTGGGTACCTGAAATTCTAAAAATGGTCTCATTTTGGGTCATTTCACTAACAGCGTCAAAAACTCCGCTAGAATGCTGACGTGTCATTAAACAAAAATATTCTTAAAAAAATTTCTAAAAATTACCAAAAAAATTTCATAAGTTATGATATGTTTATTTTTAGTTATTTGGAATTTTCTCCAACTTTTTGGGAATTTTTAGAATATTTTTTGATTAATGATATGTCAACATGTTAACGGAGTTTATAACAATGTTGGTGAAATGACCCAAAATGAGACAATTTTTAAAATTCCAGGTATCTAAAATGAGAATATTGAAAAGGTAGATACCCAAATTGCAATTAGGCGTAACATCAGGTACCCAAAATGAAATTTTTGCTAAAACTTAACATTGCCACATTCAAATCTGGTTCAATTTCCTAATCGTGCATGTATTTGCCAAAACTAGGATTCCTTGCAATTTCCTAATTTTCCCCATATTAAGAGTCATAACAATAAGGCAAAGCAGAGCCATCATATGGGCAGTCACCACCGCAGTCGCCACCACAGTAGTTGGTCGGACCTACCATCGGAACTCCTCGCTTCAATCACAGACCGCCTAAAATCGAACCCCGATGACATCCACCGGCTCCGCTCCATCTGCAAATCCTGGCGGTCCGCCACTGCAGCTCCTCCGCTCCGCCTCCACCCGCCTCTCAACTTACCCCAAACCCAATCCTACACTTGCACTAACCTTCACACTCAAAAACAATTTACTTCCACCGCTGTCTATCTCCTCCGTCAACAACCTGACACTACCACCACCACCACCGCGAAAACCACCAACACGTGGCTGATCACGGTGGAGCAATGCGACCGTTGTGGCACCCTCCGCCTCCTCCACCCCTTCACCGGCAACGCCTTCAAACCTGGTAGGACAAGAACTCTTACTAACATAGGCTCCGCGGTAGAAATCAGCAAGAGTCTGAAACCAACCGCCTTCAACCGCTCTGATGTGTACAAAGTGATATTGTGGGCAGACCCTTATAAATCGAGCTCGAGCTCGAGCTTGAGCTTGAGCTTCCCGGATGATTACTCGTACGTGGTCTTACACGGGCGTGAGCAATCATCGGGGGTGCTACAATGCTTTCGTGCTATGGACAACATACAGAATAATCAGCACTGCATAAAACAATTTTCTGTGTATAGATATGATGACATTGTGAGCTGGAAGGGCGGATTGGTATATGCTGTGGACCGTGTAGGGAGACTTTACGCGTTAGATTATAAATCCATGGAAGTGGCCGCTATACTAGTTGGCGTATCCACGCCCATGCGTAGGGAGCGTCTTGGTATTCGGAAGCAGCTCATGGTGTGGAACGGGGAAATGTTTATGGTTCAGAAGAAACAGAATTTAATTAAGATGTATAAGCTCAACGAGGATCTTTATATTTTGGAGGAGGTTACGAGTTTAGTGGACCGGATCTTGTTCGTGAGATCCGATAGGTGCTTCATGGTTCGGGCTTGTGATCTTCGTGGGTGTAAAGGAAATAGAGTTGTTGATATCCTTGACAAGAATAAAGATCCTGGATCGAGAAGAAGCAATGTCCCTGATGACGAACAGCATTCGAGGTTGTTCGAAGGGGCTGTAGGGTATGTGGAAGTTCGAGTGTATAAGTACGGAGAGGGTGGTAACAAGTTCAAGTTGATGTCGGCCTGCCCTGGTTTTGTTGATGCCTTGTGGCCACCGCCATCATGGGTTAGAGAAGACTATATGTTAATGAAATATTGAACCTTAGTACATTTCCAATAAATATGTCGCCTTAAGTAGGAGCAAAGAGCAATATATATGTGAATTTAGATTGTTTTAATTTCGTTTCAATCTTCAATAGACAGTATTCATTCTTTTCTCTGATACAAATTACTAACATTAGTTGTTTTGATATAATGGTCTTAGAATATGTGATTTTTGCTTTTGTCATTTTGAACAGAGGTAAGTATGTAGTTTGTAAGCAAAAGTTGATGTTAGTTGTTGTTTGGGATTTTTGATCACTCTTTGGCTTCAGATGAATTCCTATGTCCCAAAGGACTGTTATTCATAATCAATTATGTGGGCTCTGTTCTGTATGACTGTATCCCCTTTCAGTTACAAGAGTTCTTATATTGGTTTAATGCAAAGCTACTTAAATTAAAACAAGGGTTTGGATGTTACGTTGTTACGCTAGCAAACAAACTTAGCAAGAGAGTTGGGTATAAGGGTATGGAGTATGGTTGGGAATAGGGCTAAACGAGCCGAGCACGAGCACCTATTTAATACTCGTTTAACGGAGGAGCGAGTACAAGCACCCTATCATTACTCGTTTAAGTACCTATATACTCGAGAGCAATTAGCGAAGCTAGGTAAGATTACGGCTTATAAGCTCAATGAGGAACATAATCAATGGGAGGAGCTTAAGAGTTTAGGGGATCGGATCTTGTTTGTGAGATACGATTTTTGTTACATGGTTCGGGCAAGAGATCTTCCTGGTTGTCAAGGGGATGGCGTTGTTGTAATCCCAGTAAATGATCAACCTCTAAGGTTTGTAATTCATAGTGTGGAAGTTGCGGCGCATCAGGCTCATAGGCCCAAGGAAGTTCAGGTGTATAAGTACGGAGATGGTGCAGAAAAGTTCGACTCGATGTCGTCTTACCCTGGACTTGATAAGATCTTGTGCCCCCACCGTAGTGATAGATGTAATGGTAACGTTTTAACACCTGGGTTTCATAGTTCATAGTTCATATTCATGATGGTGGCTAGTTGTGTAGTTTCTTCCATTTTGATGAGGTTTGGGTAAGATTTATATGATTAGCAGTTGTTTGAGAATATGTATATGGGATAACAATTATTCTTGTGTGAGGTGGCCTCATACATGAGGCCTGGTAC
>BSSO01004830.1:0-13952 GCA_030267885.1 Mesembryanthemum crystallinum | reverse complement strand
AAAAAAAAAAAAAAACATCAGACATGTAATGTTTTGTTTTTATGTTTCTTTGAACTTTGGCTATTAAAGAACACAAGGTGTAAAACTTTTTTACTCTTCTCATTTGCAACAAGATATGCAAAATCTTGCTTTGCTTGGACAATTGGGCTATAACAGCTGGTTTTGCATGCTAATTGTAGAGGTTAAGAGATCTTTGAGCATTGATTTCTGTAGACAATGACAAAGATACCAAAGCTATCAACTACTTAGTGACTGAGGAATTACACTATTTACATACATCAACATCATCCTCCATTCAGTTAAGCAAGAAGAAGAATAATAAGAAGATTGATACAGCTGATTACAGGAAGGAAGAGACCATTTGCTGGAGATGCTGCTACTAACACGAGACACAAATTAGAGATCAAAAATATTGCCAATGAGCGAAATTAAGTCATCCCATCCCTTCTTGTTATCTCCAGCTGCTATGCCTCCCTCTACCATCAGATAAGACATTTGCGTGTATGTTAGCGTTTTTTGGGGGGAGAATAGGTTGTCAATCCAAGATTAGTTCTAAACACGTGTTGTCAGGCTATTGGTGAGCGGTTAAGCTGCAATATGTGTGTCCTCAAGCTACAATCTGTGACCTGCTTCCCACACCAAATAGATTTAAGAGAGTCAGATTATAATTCACAAATATCTCATGTATTGTCTAGAGGAACACATCTCAACATCTAACCTGCATGGCAGCTAACATGGATAAAACTTCTGTGCATCGTTCCAACAATACCCGTTCCTTTGCAGCAACATTTGACAGTTCGACCATCAAGGAATTCACTTCTGCCATCTACAAATGATGATAGATTTCTTTATTAGTTCACAGGAGACATCAAAAAGAAGATATGCCACTATTTTCAGGCTTTCCGGAAAGGTTTTGCTAGCAATTATCAATACAAAATAAATAGTTTTCGAGGACTTCNAAAAGTACACTGACCTAAATTAATCGATGTTCTGGAAATTACTTTCATAAGACGTTGATCAACAGATAGATCAAAAAAGACATTGATCAACAGAAAATTATATCCTTAAATATATTTTAATAGTATTAGTGTATTCATACAAGTCATATGATCACTGACACGAAAATTGCTCAGCAGATTGTCGTCTCTTTTCGGTGTATTAGCAATCAAAAATGGCAGATTATTTCACTTGGAAATTAAAACTATACAGTATGTTATGCTAAACGTTTGATAGAAAACATGCAATAGGTGGTGCTTCATAGATTGAAGTCTATCTAGAACAGTAGAAGAATAGGGTTGAAACCAAATGATGTTGGAAGAAACACATACGTGCTTATCCTACACGCACACAAAAATCACTTACTAAACAGTCTCGAGTCATTCAGCACCATACATCCAAATGTTACTGATCTTTTATTCTTCTGTACCCATCAATTGGAAAGATAACTTCTGAGTTCACTTGAAAATCCCCTTTGCTATATACTCGAAGAAGAAAAGAAGAACAGAACGGCACACAAGGCTTAAGAACAGGTCCCTGCTGTTCAACTATGCCAGAAGGCCATGCAAGGTGTCAGGGCTTGATGAACTTTGGCTTTTGTATTTAATTTGATAGTATCCACTACACAGTACATATCGTCGTGTATGAGCATATTACAGAACCAGACAATCACATTGTCCAACTCCCTCCCAAGCCTAGTTTTTCCCCCTCAATTGGCTATAACATCAATGTCACAACAAGCTCTCTTCACTTTACTTCATGATCTATTTCATTAAAATGCACCTTAAAAACTCTGAATGCACTTTGTTTTATTCAGAGTTTACGCCAAGAGAAGCCATTGACGACTATTCTTAAAGCCTAAGTACCATTTGAACTCTATCACAGAATGCATCCCTTAATAGACCAATAGCAGACCCACTCGGTTCTCCACACTGAAGCAGCCAAGATTCCATAAACCCAAAGCTACTTTACAGGAAGTAGGGTAGAATATAGCGCATACCCTCTTCGCCACTTTTTCAAGCAAGTGACATACATAACCAATATTTACACATCTGCAGATTATCCAAATGTTAAGATTCTGTGTCGAACGGCAACCTTAAAAGGGACAATAGTCAGGTTCCTAGCAAGTCCTCCATGTGGTGTCTCAATTAGGTTTCTCCCTACACTTCATAGATGCCAAATACTGTAACCACCTTTTTTGGTTATACCTGGCTTTGTACCTCATCCAACTCTCCTTTCTGGTTGTAGTGAATAAGGGATATCAGGAGCTGAGAACTAAAATTAGCCAGTGAAGAAGGCTGGCCCCAAAGGCAAACTCATTGAAGAAAAAGACAGCTACGTGAATAAGAGAGACAAGGAGCTGAGAACAACAACAATAACGATGAAGGGCAGAAGATTGCCCCAAAGGCAATTATAGTGATGGAAAAGACAACTGAGTGAATATGAGAGATGAGGAGCTGAGAAAAACAAGGCATGCGAAAGGCTCCACACAAATTTTAATTGAACACAGCCCATTGTTGCAAAATCTACATGGCTCTAGTCATTGAATATTTCTATCCTTACCTGGCTATCTCTAAGGTTTCTTTGTCAGCCCTATTCTGGTTTCAGTAGAATTCTTTAGATAACATGGGTATCCGAACTTTGCCCGACTAATGCCATGGGCCCTAAAGTTGACAACCAGAAAAACCTCCAGTGACCCTAAGGGGATTCGAACTCGGGACATTTGGAATAGATGTCGGAGCTCTTACCAGTTGAGCTACCCCCTTAGGGTTGGTTCAGAAGAAATTTACATCAAGCCAATTTGCCATTTGTTCTATGAAACTCATAAGTAGCACGATATTTATATAGTGCCAGAAGATTCACATTGGTCTCATATTTCCAAGCATGTTTATTATGCATAGACGGAAAATGTTCTTACAGCAAGTGGAAGATAAAGAAAAGGAGAAAGTATACCTTCGTCAGGAGAGAGCAAGTTGAAGATGCCATTGATTGCATAACATCAATAGCAGAACTAACAGCTTCCTTCAGACTTTGAATATCAGCCTGTTATCATTAAAAACAAAATAGATAATTATGAAGCTGTATAATGATTTCACGTTGCACTTTTATATAAGATAAGTCACCAACATACAGTTGCTCCTCCAACTACTGGAAGGCGGAGGGTGCTAGCCTTTAAGGCCTCAGTAGCTCCTTGCAAAGAATTAGAGTGGTCTTTGTCTAGATGGGACCACTCTTCCAAACAGGCTATCTGCATTAATGAACAGTGCACGTCAATTAGTTACTGAAACTCATCCAATGAATCATAGGTGACATGACATAGTTTTCAGCATTTGAAGGGCTCATTCAAGAGCATTCAGAAGTTCCAAACTCCGAGTAACA
This sequence comes from Mesembryanthemum crystallinum, assembly GCA_030267885.1. NCBI lineage: Eukaryota > Viridiplantae > Streptophyta > Magnoliopsida > Caryophyllales > Aizoaceae > Mesembryanthemum > Mesembryanthemum crystallinum. The sequence goes on along the minus strand of BSSO01004830.1, from coordinate 10,577 downwards.
ATAATATGACGATGCAATAGTTGAAGTCCTCTATGGCTCTGTTTCTTTTTTTCAAAAAGTATGACATGATGTTAAATCATCATGTAGAGACAACCAATACAAACCTGACCCACTACGGATAGTGTTCCATCTTTTTCGTCTCTTTATGTATATTTACTCCATAAGCAATCTTGTTTGACTAATCAGACTCCTCTTTGTCAAATTTGATTATGAATCATGTATACTAGCTAATTTCAAAAATATGTCTATTTTCAATGGAAAAACAGGGTGCTTCTAATATCAATATCAACTGCAAAACTCCAAGCCCATAACTGGCACTACGACCTCCTTTGCAGTTCTTCAATTTAACAATCCAAATTTTAAATTTTTATTTATTTTTTGGGCTCCTTGAGAGATGGAGTTTGTAGTTGGCCTTGGTACATTTCAGACCTCAATTAGCTAAAGAAAATTCAATGAAAAACATTTTGCACCATAAACAAACCACATGAGAATAACAAATCGCTGCAAACAGAACCATCCTTCTTAGATTTATAATTTAAATAGAGCTTTGGTTCAAATGCTTGATAAATATCAATTCACTTCACCTTTTATTCATCTTGCCATTTACATGTGCAGGCAAAAGGAAACAAAAATTTACATATAGAAGCTGTGTCTTATAAGTATATCTCAACAGATTATACAGTATTATTCAATGTGAAATGTGATTTTATTGGTATTGCGGAAAATATCAAATGCATAGAGTAAGATATTTGTAGAATGTAGACAATCTGATCCCACTTTTCAGCCCATTATTGCTTGAGCAATTTCTTCTATGAAGCTGAAAATTTGTTAATTCTTCAAATGAGAAGTCAAGACGCATTTTTATCTTTATTTGTAACATGCTTTGCAAGTTTCTAGAATGTTTTATGTAGCCTAAAAAAAAGGGAAATTCTATATGGTGCCCTTTGTGTTCTTCACTTTTCTATATTGCTTTTTTGCAAAATTAGTACAAGGACCCAGTGAGATAATTATATGGTATGGTAAATTTAGTACAAGAGGAAACTTCTGGTAGTAGGTTCCTTGTTTCCCCTGGTAAGATCAGGAACGTTTGGATGATGGAGAAGATAAATTGGTTCACTCTATTTGCGAGTTGTCAATGAGTTGAGGGTCACCACAAATAAATACATGATAAACTAATGGCACAAAACTCAAATCAGCACAGTAATCAGAGAATTATTCTTTTAGGGGTAAAGTTATTGGACAAAGAAGAAAAGAGAGTGTTTTTCGAAAAACAATAACTCAGCTGAGGATACACTTCTTACCTGTCCTCTAAGGATGGAACTCAGCTTCATCTTTTGCCTCAGTAGTTGTAGCTGTATTCTTTTATGTTTGACAGAGTCACGTAGAGCAGTTATTGCTATCCATGCATTCCACAGATTTTTCTGGAACATCAATGCAGATTTAGCAAGATCTTGAAGATATACAAATCACTAAAATCACTAGAAGAATAATTAATTCTGGATAATCCAAACAAATCTCTAAATTATGAGTATATTGTCACAAGAATGACAAAGATTTAAGCAATCAAATACAAGTTAGTTCCATCCGGAATAGTAGTCACATTGCTAGTTCAAAATTACACTATCAAGGTGACTCTTATTTCTGGACGGAGGGAGTATCTCAGACGCATAATCATTTTTGTGGATGTATTTCAACAGAGCCACATGGATTAAACCATCAGTTTTGTGCTGGGTTTTCATCCCGGGTAAAGGCCACCCGTGCTAAAAATATTAGCTCCACTGGAGCAAGACTGGCAGGTCTAGTATATTGATAGATGCTCTTTTGGAAACAATGTTGAGGTTAAATTCTATTTGCACAGAGCTGTTTCACATCAAAATTCCCTCTCTGCCCCTTCCACCCCAACCCCCCAACACACACACACCATTGTACATGAGACAAAACCACAACTGACTTTGGAAACGGATAATCTGTATGGAAAGTTGCACTTAAATGGGTTTCAACATTCAGTTGTCTTCTCAACAAGATGGTTTTGAGAACAAAGTATTCCTATCTTCTGCAACTTATATGTGCCCAAGTGATGAATCAGTTTCACGTATGAGGTAGCTTGACAATTACTTTTGCATGCCACACCCAAGTGAGATATGTGAAATGCATGGCTCTAGTGAGTTTGAAGCATGGAAATAGTTTGACAATTACTTTCTGGGAGGATAGTTGGATGGATACACGGTCATTCATGAAGCTACTCTATCCGAATTCTATTCTCCTTCAACTAGTACGAGGAATTTGCATCTATGGAGACCTCGTCAAGGTCAGAAAGCTGCAGGAACTCACCTATTTGCTTGGTGTTTCCGAAACTGTGTAGTTATCAGATTGTGATGAATCATGGTGGAACTCTGATTCTTCTGAAGAGTTCTCATAAGTAATTCCTTCCGCAGTTGGGAAGCTATGACCATTTCTGTGGGCCGTGGTGGTCGAAAAGTTTAACACTAATGATCTACACCAAAGGAGCACCAGTGTAGTTGTATCTCCTGATATTCACGTGCTTCGTTGGGCTAGCAGTGAGTCCTCATCACACGTTTTCCTAGGGTGGCAGTGTAGCAAGGGAGTGTATGGAGTAGGATGTTTGTGTTCCTCAGCAATCTTGGGTATATCCAGCTACTGTCATGAAGTGTTTGCAAGTAAGTATGCTTTGTAGGTTTTGGGAGGAAGGAGAGCAAGTTGCTTTGGTATAATGATATTTTGGATCTGCCTAGAGAGGAACGCACAGGCCTTTTTTGGGACTTCTAGTCCACTGTCATGAATCCACTCCTGAGGAGCATTGAAGCAAGAGTCTATGAAGTAGGTTGGTTGGTGTTCTTCAGGAACCCTAGGTATATCTGACTGTGTTATGGAGTTCTTGCAAGTGCTCTTTGTGGGTTTTGGGAGGAAAGAGGACAAGTTGCTTTGGTATAATGCTATTTTGGATCTGGGTAGAGAGGAATCCACGCCTTTTTTTGGGACTTGTCCACTGACATGTTGTGGTATAGGGTTACCTACTTGGCCCTCTCTGTGGGCTAGGGCAGCAGGGGTTTTTCAGAATTATATGCTTCACAGTTTTTAGCAACATGTGAATAATTATGAACTTCAGAGAAGTTTCCTTGTCCTCTTAAGTTGTACTTCTGATTTTCTCTATTTTCTAGTACTTTTTATTATCTACAGAAATAATATCAAATTTAATTGGCCACATAGAAAGGTTCGAATAAACAGATCATGCTTTTAAATGATATGAACAAATTCCAATCAATAAGAACTGTAAGCCTATTTTGACACAGTGAACATGATTTCAAGAATGTGGCAGCTACTAGATGAGGTCAAATTTGTCCGATAACCTGCAATCGAAGTTTTTCTATTGACGTGAATGCATACAAATAAAAAGACCCAGAATACATCCCCCTCCCCTAACCCACCCAAAAAAAGATAAAATCCATGAAAAAGAAACAAATGGTGTGCTTAAAGTGAAAATAGGATAAACCGTAACATATGTTGAACATGGGACAACAGGAACATATGGTGAACACAGAACAATGACTAAAAGTTTCCAATAGATAAGGAAGATGATACCACAAAGTAGGAGAGAGTTCGTTTCCGTGGAAAGCTCTGAGGTAAAGTTTATGTCCTAGTCTCTAGATTTGCCCACGTTTACGGTAAGAGATAAACCTTGGATCAACTATAAAGCTGCCCTATCCAGACTTTAAAGTCAATGGTTTAGATCAAGAGATCAGTTTTACAAGAAGTAGGGCTAAGATTCTGTATTTGACTAGGCTTCCTGGACTCCACTTTGTCCGCGGAGTCATTCAGAGGGTTGCACCATTTATTTCATCTATTGAAGTTAAGATTCCTTATTTTGTTCAGACTTTCAGACTCGATCAAATTCTGTGCATCAATTTCTAGCCCTTTTCAAACTGAAGCCTATCAAGGGTCATGTCTGCAAGTCGAACGCAATGCACCAGGAAAGCTTCACTTTGCAAGTAAAATACGCCTCCTTTAACTTTTTTTCAGCATCCCCCTCCCCACCACCAAAGGCTATCTACAACATAGGTAAGCATGAATATCGATGGGACACATTATTAGAGACATGGATTTTCCTATCTGCCCACATTGACTTAGTTATCTTAACTGCTTAACATGTTAAACAATCGTTCTTGATTTATTAAGTAGAATCCTCATCTAATAAGCTCCTTGATTGCTACTTCTGCAAGCACAGGAGTGTTTATATAGTCCATCAAGTTTCACTTTGAAGTTTGCTGATACACTACATGATAGTTCATCAATATTTTTTGTCAGATAATCTAAATTAAATTCTAGGAATGAAAGAGAAGGAGCACATACACAAGAGATGCTTGCACAGGTGGAGCACGGATCGAGCAAACGAGGAATTATACCTTCCTTTATTTCTGTTCCTTTCACATGTTGCTAAGCTTTAAACAACTTGTATAAGGAGGTACTCATGTACAGAATAAAGGTGTTCGGTAGGCTTAGGTAGACAGAGCAAGAAGCATTACTCATAATGTGGCCAATCTTGTCCAAAATCTATAAAACTCTGCCTCCAGTAGTGATATCCTTAACACAAAAATGATGTCCCTAAACTGTAACCCTGACCTGCTTAATTATCACACTCCGTATTACTTTAACAATTTCGAAAGTTTGCCAATTACCACCCACATAGAACGATGACAAAAGGGCATGATTTTGCAGTTAATAGTTACCTAAGCCACATTTTATATGTTTATTCCTTCGTCACAATTAGTAGTCATCACGCAGTTAAGTTACACTGAGTAATCATAATATTGGCTGCCTATATAGAAAAGTTCATATTGGTTTTTTTGTCCCGCCCCAATTACCTAACAAAATGAAGCATAAAACACGCATATATATTGAAACAGTAAACTGAATGAACACTAAATTAAGTATCTTTTCAGTTTTCACTTCACAATCTGTCCAACAGGTAAAGCACAAATGTATTACATTGTGGTCAATTCATCCAACCCAAAATCAATTGACTGTACTTTCCAGTTTATAAGCTATAATGGAGTGTTAATCTCGTAATTTCGGGGTGAAGACATTGTATGCAGTATAAGTTGCGGCTTGTCCAGTGATGGTATTCAGAATCTCTCTTAATACGTAAGTCTATTGATTAGAGTCAGTATCTTTTCTTGAAAGAGTTAACACACGGTAACACCATGCAAATCACAAGCATAAGTTGAAAGAATGAACAGATAATCATATTGTACCTCGGCAATTCGTCTTTGCACCGACAAGGCAGCATCTGCTCTAGCATTTACAAACCGCCACTGCAAGTGTCTGTTATAAAGAAGTCTTAATTGGTGGGCATCAAAAATTCGATTCTCCCCCACCTTCCCCCTCCGAACATCAACCGCAAAGCTCAGAACAGATGGTGTATCCCAAGGACTACCCGCCAAAGAGCCGCCAATGGAGGTTCTCGCCCGTGACGGACTAAGTCCCCTCATAGGTGATGAAGCTGAAGACGTGAGCTTACTAGGTGACGCCGCCCTAATGGCCCCACGAATAGGTGATGACATTGCCCTAGGAGATGACATAGGGCCATCGCTGAACTTTCTTGACTGGCTTAACTTTGGCGGGGCAACAAATTTCGACGTTGGACTTGGTGACAACCCCAAACCAGGATCCTGTAGTCGCCTTAAACGCATATTAGTTTCCTGCCAAAATCTCGCAGAGCCAACAATGCCCCGGGGCGTACTTCGTACATGGGACCCACCATTCGTGTCCTGTGCCCCAGAAGTGCTACCCGAAGAAACACTTTCTGTATCCGAAGCAGTAAGATCAGAAGGCACCGAAGAGTCATTTGCTGAATTCGCATCCATGCCACCCCTAATCCCATTTAAAACATCACCATTTCCTGAGTCAAGATTCAATATCCCATCAAATGATGCCCTTCCGCTCTCATCCAGCAATGAGTCCTGCAATGCCCTAGCCACCACACTAGATCCAATAAACTCCTTATTCTCACCATTAGAACACTCTAAACTCCTCGAAAGCATATTAAATTGTCGGGTTCTAGCAGGCCATCTCTGCTGATCACCAGGTTTCGAGTTCTCAACCTGATCTCCACCTCCACCTCCTGCCCCTCCACCTCCTGCACCTCCACCATCAACCCTCCCCCTCACAGGGGTACTTCTCCTCCGCTCAGGCGTCGCCTTTCTAGCATTATTATTCCCACCCTGATTTACAGCCTTAGCCTTACTAACCGGAAGCGAAAACGCCTCCCCTTGAAAAGAAACAGACAAGCTCCTAGTAGAGGTCAAAAGGAGCTTAGTGGCAGCCGAAATTTCACCAGCATTTGCCACTGGTGTAGGTTTAGGGGTTGCGGATCGCCTTCGGTCCGCAGATTGGGACCTTTTAGGGGTTGTTGATACATTTCTAGTGGCTCTTGACACCATAGGGGAGGGGAACCGTCTCGAAACCGACGACGAAGATGCTGATGAACTTGAAGTTGAAGTAGTAGTTGTTGTAGTAGTTGTTGTACTAGTAGTTGAAGAAGAATTAGAAGGGGACATAGACATGTACCTTGAAGGGACTTCCCTTGCCCTTGGCCTTCTGGGCTGATTATGAACCCCATTTTCTCTCTCCGACGGCAACAATGGCGGCCGAGTTCTACCTTGTGAAGAACCCTTTGGGTCTGGCGGAACCGTCGAAATGGCAGCCACCATTATCATAAAAACATTCAAGAAAACCAATCAACAAGTTCCCTGCTTTTTTTCACTCACATTGCAAAATTACAGGAACAAACCAACGAAATCTCCCAATTTCTCGTGAAATCCAAGATACCCAGATGGGCATTTCAATAGATTCAACATCTGCAAGCCATAAAACCAGTAATTTCTCCTCCTTCACCAAATGGGTACCCTGCAAAACCGTGAAATCCACACTATTTGCTCAACAAATTAGCTTCTTTAAGAGAGAAATACAAGAAAGAAGTACACCATGGTGGAATTTGACACAGTTGGGTAGATTTCCAGAGAGAGAATTTGCCGGGGAAGAGGAGAGTGAAGTGAGAGAGTGGGGTCGGTGAGGGTGTGAGAGAGAGAGAGAGAGAGAGAGAGAGAGAGAGAGAGAGAGGAGATTGGAGGAACGAGACATAAAAGGTAGCACTGTAGAGTTTTTGAGTTTGGGGTTTTGTGAATCTTTGTATAGACGTTACGTTAATGACAATTTTTACTTGGTATTTAGTTTAGTTGTTAATCAAAAAAAAATTTCTTTGTAAAGATCTAAGGTTTTGGGAGCATTGAAAAAGTCTGTATTTGTATTGAAAGGGACTATTGTCTATTAATACTTCCATAATATTTTCCATGAAAATAGTCTTTCTCTTTTTGGTTTGTTTTCCTTTTTTTGTTAAATAAGAGTAAGAATGTACATGAACTCAGTATCCATGGTAGATTATATACCTTAGTTTGTTAACAAGCATCAAGACCTCCTCCCCTACAACCTAAATCAAATAAACCCAAAAAATAGTTATATTGATACCTAGAGCTGCTCAAAGCGAGCTCAGACTGGAAATGGGTCGCGCTTGGCACGTTTTTTGGTCCGTAGATCAGGTCAATAAGTAGGATAGACCAAACAAGCGAACTGGAAAATTATTAAATTACCAAAATATCTTATTCGTGTCCATCCATTTTTTGCCCCTAATGAGTTAGACCATACATGGGATTTGAGAAATAATAGCGACCTAGCTAATTTTGATTTGGAATTCGTTGGAATTTTCGAACCAATTGGAAAAATTTCATGAATTTTGGTGAGACTTTAGGAAATTCTAAGACTTGGTTGGAATTTTATAGACTGTTTAGAGGCGTTATGATAAATTTGCATAACAAAGATATTTCCTACTGTCATGTCATCACTTGGACGAATTTAATGTCAATCAAAAATCCTAAAAAGTGATACCATTCCCAAAAGTAATGATACGTAATATGAGATTATTGAAACTATAGGTATTTAAAGTGAGATTGGACCAAGTCCCAAATATTCAAATTGAAAAACTTCCATATTTTTAAAGATGTCGTGTATATTCATCATCCTCATGTAAATACCATGAACATATAAAATTGTTTACAATTAAGTGATACATACTTATGGTGTAAACTTTGCGTTTAAGATTTGGATTGATAATTCACTGAAAAAATAAAAAAGATTTGGAGTGATAATCAATACTTTGTTGGGAAAAATAATTATTCTAGACAAAAACTTGATTATATCCGCTACAACCTTATAAAGACTTATATTAGCATGGATATATTTATAAAAATTAAGTACTTAATCTTTTGAAACAATATTTGAAAAAATTTCACTTTTTGTAATTTAAAATCATATTGATTATGAATAATAAACAAAACACGGATTAAATTACATTTTAATGGCAATAATTACAAAACTAAAAATTTTAGATTGTCAAAAACATTTAACACAAATAATCCCAACCATAACCAAATAAACGAAAATACTCTCAATTTTCAAATTTAATGTCAATATTCCCAACTTTAACCTTGTCAAACAACAACGCACCCAACCGCCAAATTTCAATAAAACTCACCGTAAAATAAATTTCTTATTTAAAAACAATTTAAATAAAAAAAAATATGAATGTTAATGAACTAAAATTTTCTAGCTAATGAAATATGATGATTGGATACACTTGTATTTGACGAGGTGAAAATTGTGAGTACTAAAATTAATCTCAAAAATTGGGTGTATTTTCGCTTGTTGAGCCATAGTTATCAGTATTGGCCTTAAATTTTTCTTTTTTCTATGTAAAAAGACGATGTGCTTTTATTATTATTATTATTTTGTTTTGTTTTGTCAAAGAGTTGTGTTTCATCAATAACAACTTTCTACAAAAGTTCATAGCATGTACTAGTAGCTGAAAACACATGCCACCAAATTACAATTTCATTAGTCTCATATTATCCTAACTTATAGTATTAAAAACTAACTGATCGATAATAGTTAAAAAGATAGATAAAGCTGAAATGATAGCTGAAAATTGCTAAACATAACCTTACTATACACCTCAAAATACTCCTTGTGGCTCACTTGGAAAATAGATTGGTCATGACATGCCTTAGTTGACCAGATTATCACCTACCATAACCATTAGTAATTAAATTAAGCTCATACCCTCACATTTATACCATGACTATATAGTGATACAAAAATACTCTAGAAGTAGCCAAATCGAGTGGGAATATGAATGAAGAAACAAGAAATGCTTCTGTAGCAAGGAAAATAGTTCCCTTTAGAAGAAACAGGAAGAAAAAAGAGGAATATGACAGGACATCCTAAAGCAAACTAAAGTAATCAAATCAAATTGGTTAAGTGTCTTAGCTTGCAAATGTCATAACAGAGCTATGCCACCTTATTAATCTTTATTAGCCCCTCTAAAACCTTGCAAATTAAATTTTCTGATGTCTAGATCACCCTATTTTGTTTTACTTTCCCTTGTAATTATTGATTTATTTATTTACTTTTTTTTTCTGTGGCTGAGTTTTGATTTGATTCATACACACTGTTTTCACTCGGGTATGCCTGAGATTTTGATGTATCCATAGAATACAATTCTGGTATGCTTTTGGAGAATGTAATGCAATTCTTACCATTTTTCAAAAAAAAAAAAAAAAAAAAAAAAAAAAAAAAGGAAGCTCTTCTATTTACTGTAGAAATTAAGTAGCTTGATTACTTTTAGTAGATTCAGTTGATCTATTAATTATATCTGTCTTCTCATAACAACCATTACCTTTACAAAAGGAATGGGCAGTGTGATCAATCAATCATTATTATATGGTTAAGCATAACAAATATGAAATGATATCAAAGGGGGTCACTATCTAAAATGAATCCTTTTCAAGTCGTTGTACGTGTTTTCATTTGTTTTATATTAAACAAAACATGGAAAATTTCATGTGCTCCTACCCTGTTTTCTATGTAGAGTTAAGTTTTTTTCTTTTTTTTTTTCTTTTTTTTCTTTTTTTTGAATGTTGGGGATTATTGTATGAATATAAGCATGTCAAATTGCCTCATCAAAATGCACCCAAAAAACATTTGCTTATTTTTTCTAGGCAAATTCTTGTTTAAGACATGTCTTATCGAATTATTGGATGAGACACATGAATAATAAGGGTTCGTGAGCTACTGAGCTGTATCTAGATCCACTTATTAAAGTTGGGTTAAATGATGGACTCATTAAAACTAGTATCATTAGAAACAAGCTATTTTTTATTCTTATGTCACATTGACGATACTCTCTAGATTCTACATTAGCAATCAAGATGGTAATTAGCTAGGTGTTAGAACATTGGCTATTAACCATAACTATGGTAATTAGCTAGGTGTTCCTCCAAGGAAGGAGAATGTCATTCTTTCTCCTAACTATTTTATTGTTTCGTTTAGTTATTCAGCAGGAGACATTAATTACTTGTTACAACTAGTGCAACATATGGGGTAGCTCCTTGTTGGGTGTCCCTACTTATTTAGTGGTGCCCACAACAAGAATAAAAATAAAAGAAAAA
>BSSO01004829.1:0-13955 GCA_030267885.1 Mesembryanthemum crystallinum | reverse complement strand
CACAATGTTACTAAACTAACAAATTTGTTACGAATATTTAAAAATGATAACTATTCACTATCGTTTTCAACATCATTTTGTTACCAATAAAAGCAAAAATAAAACAAATACATTGCGAACTGAATCGATTTGAAAATTACCATAATCTGTTCATCTTCTGCCAACAGGTTGTCGATGTAATCGTCCATTTTTGTACCGGAAAATAATCACCGAAGAATTAGTTTTATGAATCAACGAATTACGAGTTTTTCCTTCTTCTTTTCTATACTGCACCACCACTGTCGCAACATCACTACCGTCGCCGCCTTCGATTATTGCCGTTACACTGATTGTCGACAGTTTAATTTGAGATTCGTCGTAATTCACATATTAGTCTCGTAGGAAAATTCGTAAAGAGACCACATAACACCAGATTAATGGAGAAGTTTTTTAATTTTTTGAGTCATCGGAGGTTCGCCGGAAAAGTTCACAAGACTTTTGATCTGAGTTTAATGGAGGGAAAAAATTTCATGAATTGCTTTCCCTCTTTGTTTTACTTTTACCGCCTAATAGCCACAAGTTTCCCTCCTAAATGAAAAATTCTCCCTCCCTTATTTCCCTCCTTTTATTATTTCACTTTGCTTACATTGCAGCTTCTAATTGGCTATTGCATTTGTGTATAGGTACACGGCGTGTATGGGAATCATTGTCCTATAACTAATGTTAACTTTTCAAAGTTTTCGAAACTGCTATTTCATTCAAGTCCCTCTTTTTGCGTAAACAAAAGTGTCTCCGTTATCATTTATAACTACATTCATATTGATTTTGAGGCGACATTATGTAAATATTATAAAAAAATAAAATCAAAATCAAGTAGAAGGGCCACCAAAAAAGGGAGAAAGATAGTGGGAAAAAAATTGAAATTCTTGTGTGAAAAAGAGCTAGGAAAAGAAAAAGAAAAAGCAACTTGGTATAAAACCCTAATATCCTCAAAAACCCCCCACTCTACTAAAATTTTCAATTTTTGGGCTCCCCCTTTTTCTCAATTTCCCTTTGGTTTCTTCTCCTTCCCTTCTTCTGCAGTCTGCACTTCTGCTACTTCCCCCCAAACTCCGCAGAGTAGGTTAGAGAGAGAGAGAGAGAGAGAGAGAGAGAGAGAGCAGATTTCACAGACCCTCAAGAGAAACTTGTCTTTTGTTTCTTTCCCTCTTTGCAAATCTCCATTTCTCTCTCTCTTTCTATCATGGATTCTCGTGGTCCACCAGGTCCACCGCCGCACCACCACCAGCAACACCACCATCACCACCATCAGCACCACCACCAGCACCCATCTCAGCCACCGCAAGCGCCACCGGGGATGATGATTCACCACCAAGCAAATTCATCATACCCCACATCAGGACCCACAAACATGCCTAACTCATCAAACCCTCAAATGATCACTCCCAATTCCTCAGCTCCAGGTGGTCATTCTTCTTCTATGCTTCAAAACAATAACAACAACAACAATCGTTTTCCTTTCAACTCATCAGTGATGACGAACTCCCCAGCTCCTTCAAAACCCTCACTTGAACCCCTTAATTCGCCTTATTCTGGAGATGGGTCCTCTGGGATGAGGGCATCTGGGTTCGGCATTGACCCCACTTCGTCACAAAAGAAGAAAAGGGGTAGACCCAGAAAGTATTCACCTGATGGTGGGGGGAGTAACATTGCTCTGGGTTTGGCTCCTACCCCTATTTCCAATTCAGTTGGGGGAAGTGGGGGCGGTGGCGGCGGAGGTAGTGGTGGAGGTGGTGGTGGGGGGCAAGGGGATTCTACTGGAACGGCCCTGTCTTCGGAGCATCCTTCAAAGCGCAATCGTGGGCGGCCCCCCGGTTCTAGCAAGAAGCAACTGGATGCTCTAGGTTGGTTGGGATGATTTTTGATTCCAATTGAGTGTTTTGGTTATAATGTGGTTTTGATATTGTATGAAATTAATGCTCGTTGCTGATCTCTTTTGGTTATGGCAGGTAACTGTGGGGTTGGTTTTACGCCGCACGTTATCTTGGTGAACGCCGGGGAGGTATGTGTGACACTTCATAAATGGTAATCTTGGGTATGCTTATTGATTGTGAATGTGAATAGTTGGTTAATTGAGATATTAATAGTTTTGTGTTGCTGCTCTCAAGCTTGTGTTGTTTGAATTTACTGTTTGTGCTAAACATATGTGATCCTGTTGCTTAGTATCCAATGCAAGTGACCAATATTTGTAGTGAGGCCATGCAAGAGGTTATAAAGATATGTAACTACTATGACATAGCTTGAGGTTGGAGATCTGTACCAAGAAAGGGAACAAGTTATTGTGATTTGTGAACCCTATTGATCCCTAGCTTTTCCCCCTTTAGTATACTTTTGTTTTGGCTGGTGTTTGAGTGCTTTTCTCCTCTGCATTTAATGTCAGTACCCAAGTACCCTTTAGTGAGAATCTGAATCGATGTTTATTTAAGTGTACTTTCAAAGTTGATTAGTAATAGTTGTATTCCAAGCACAAACATGCTATTCATCTGAAGTTCAATTCCATTGGGAGGCCTCTTGGCTCTATATTCTTCAATGTTCATCTTTCTTTCTATTCTTTGTGTTGGGAGTTATTTTTTTCCCCATTCATGTTAGTCCCAACGCATTTATAGTGTAATCAATAATCACAATGAACTTCATACTCTGCATAGTTTTGATGATAGGCTGTGTATATGTATATCAGAATTTTGTTAATCTCTCAGCTGTGATGCTTCGGAAGGTGTATTTTAGTTTGCAAGTAATTGTGTCATTGGAGTTGTGGCTATGAGTTAGTTATCTCTCCTCTTTTAGAGGAGATAAAGAGAATTGGCTGTCTATCTATTAATGTTCACTTTACATATCTTCTTATTACTTGGGATTGAGGGAGGGAATAGAGTGAACATTTGGCACTTCTCTTTTCTTGTTGGTAAGCCTGCCTTCAATGTTTGTATTTTAGAGTGAGGTGGACATTTGGTACTTATTTTTATTTTTTCTTGTTGGTAAGCCTGCCTTTTCCCCCTCTNTGGGTGGACATTTGGCACTTTTCAAAATTTTCTTTTCTATTCTATTGTTGGTAGCCTGCCCATCTTTCCTCATTTGCATAGTGCTAGTTTTATGGATTTTATATGATATATGGATAGTACTTGGTAGACGGAATCAAGTTGAAACATGGAGAGAAGGAATACATGTTTTTGAAATGATACACGTTACGTGAGAGATAAGGGCTTGAGAGGATTGTTTATTTATCTCCATTTGTAATTTATTGGTGCCCTTTCTGTAAATTTATAGAGTACATGGATCATCAAATTCATGAAAGGAATGCGAAAATGTACCTTAATTAACTTGATGAAATCAACTTCTTATGCTTATCTATGAGAGAGCTCATATCAATCAATTTGGTAGGATCAACATATTGAAGAGGGGAGGGGGGAGATTATGTGCTACTATTAGTTCACCCAAGGCTCTAGTTGTTTATGTCATTGTTATGATCATTCTGTTGTCTATACAAATTAAATACTGTCACCATCCTATTACAGAGGTTAATTACATGTATTAACTTCCACTATGGAAGGTCCTTCAGTTATTGGCAAACCATATGGTGATTACATATATGAGCTCCAATCTTTTTTTTTTTCCCCTCCTCTTTTCCTTAGAATTCTTAGTATTTCCTAAACTATTAAAGAGTTGAACTATTCTTATTGTGGAATAGAAAAATCTTCAAACTACTAAAAAGAGAAAAACAACAAAATGAGCTTGTGCAAAACATAGTTTACCACCAGTTATATGGTAGGTGGGTTTGGTATTTCTTTTTTTTAATTTTTTTTTTTTTTTTTTTGGTATTCAAAAGTTTCTTCCGATTGGAAAAGCCACTATCAGCATATGGGAATCGCTGTGGTTAGTGTGGTTTCTTTTAGGTCTTTTACAAGTTACGAGGTTTCAAACTGCACACATTTTCACAATCACCCAACAACTATTAGCTACTACTAATCACCACCGCTAATATCACAAGCTATTTTCCAAACAGGATCATATTTTTTGTGATTATGGATGAAGAACATGTGATCTCACTTGGTTAATTGGGGGTAGTTCAGTGATTTTCTAACAAGTAAATAAAAGAAAGTGTGAAGATTCATGTTTCGAGGCAAAATTATGTCAGTGGGAAAAGTAAGACATCATAAGCACGTCGGAGCTGCATTTGATGAGGGCTTTCAGTTCGAAATATGAAATATTTGAGAAATTCTTACATTCTATTGTAGATGCAAAATGGTGAGCTTTGCACGATATTGTAAAAAGTTGACTTCTGAAATGTTGGCTGTTAAATGAGGTCAAATATGTAAACTTTCTTTACTTGTCATCTTTAGGGAACTTATGCGGCTGTGAGAGAACCCAATTGGTGTTCTTGCTTTAGAAATTGTTTTGGACAATACTTGAAGTTATTAGTATTCTAAGGTGCAGCACAGTTATCTTTTTCTTGCTTTAGCTATTGCTTTGCCTTACCTGAGGCTTTGAAAAGTTGTTATCATGATCTCTTTCAATTTGTCGGGGCCGGAATCTAAAATAAATCCAATCTAACTTGTAGATGTACTCTCATTAATTTTTTGTCTGCTAGGTGTAATCTTTTCAGTGTGATTTTCTTCGATTTTGTTTGTTCCTCTGATGGAAACAGCTAAAATGGTAGTATTTATGCTAAAAGTACTTTTTCAGTATAGCAATAATTACAATTACATTCAATTGAAAGCCAAAATGCTGAATGGTAGTTTGATCTCTTTTCTAGTAAGAATGTTGAAGTGGAGGACTTGCATAGATAGAAAAAGGATTCTTTCTGCTCCCTCATCTTATGAGTCTTATTTTGGGTGGTTTTCTGGTTTACAGGACATATCATCAAAGATCGTGGCCTTTTCAAAGGAGGGACCACGGACGGTTTGCGTTCTTTCTGCAAATGGTTCCGTCAGCAATGTGAGCCTTCGCCAACCTGCAATGTCTGGCGGTATTGTGAATTATGAGGTACGTGTATTTTTAACTATACATTTTTAATATTTGCATAGTTCAACTATTTTGTACTGTCATCAATATTTTAGCATCTTTTTTCATTTTCTGAAATTGTTTGTCTCATATTTTTTGATGAGAAAAAGATTGTATTAATGAAAGTAAAATGTTGACAAGAAGTTCTCAAAAGAAATAATTACAAGTCGCCCATGTGACGTTAGATGTCAGTGAGGGTAATCCCTTTTAAAAGCCCCAACCGCTTTGGCTTAAAGAGAGGCCAGATAAACAATGCGGCCCCAAACTTAACTCTTACCGGCTTGGAAACCCTATGAAGATACGGGAATTACATTCCAGCCATAAGCACCAGATAAGTGCCATATAAGCACANCCACTTGGGCAAACAAAACACTCCCCCTTAACCCCCCAGGAGCCGGTGCCGAAGAGACCTCACGAAATCACAATGCAGAAACAAGTGTGCAGTATTCTCCTTGTCCCCATAACACATAGTACATTGATTTTGAGAGAGAGTCCAGTTTGGATTGCGCCCCTGCAACACATCATCAGTGAAATTGTTTGTCTCATACTTCAGCATTGGAGGTGCTTATAAAAATTTGTGTGGTTTCTTGAAGATCGTTATGTGGGGAAATGGTGACTACAATGAACATAGACTTCAATTTGTAAGATACCTTTGCATTCTCCTTGGATGACTGGGGACTTCCATCCGGTCAAGCATGGTTTAGGTTGACAATAGTTTTTCCTTCCACCTTCTTGCCCACAGATAACCGGAGGTAATCCAAGTTAATCATGGCATTTCTGTTTTGTGGAATAGGCAGGTAAGACTTGACTGATTTTGGTTGTAGAGTGGTAATTCACAAAAGAAAAAAGTTTTGTTACTCCATTGCACTATGACATGCCTTGTATCTTTGCTCAACACATATCCTCCTCTCTCTTACTTTCTGTCATCCATGACAAATTATGAACCCTTTATTTGATGAGTAAAAAGTGCTGCCTAGTTCTCTTTGGGAAATGCACCTTTCATATGGTAATAGGCTTATAAGCTATGTTACCTGGACTCGACAAATTTCCGGGCGTACCCGTGTCGACACGACACGACACGCATCCGGGTATGATCTGTGGTTTTGCAGGCGGACACGGCGGTGGCATGGCCACTGGTAAAGCCAGGCACAGGAGGAGAGAAGATCGCAGAGAAGAGAGGAGAGAGAAAGATGAGAGGGAAAGCAGCTACCACCTTCGTTGATCTCTGTCTCTCTCATCAATTGCATTGCGGCGCTAAGAATAAGAAGGAGATAGGATTTTTCTATTTCTGTCACGTGCAACGAGTCTTAAGTTGACTTGGGCCCAAAAACAATGGGACTTCTTTAATATCAGGCCTTCGTTTAATACCCTATTAAATAGGCTGTTCATAAAACATGGCTGATGGCTACTGTTTGAAGCCCTAAACAAATAATTGTTGAAATGTAATACTTATTCTTTATTTCAAAATTACATTTTTCCAAAAAAGAAAGAAAGTATTTCTATGAATGCCGCATCCCCGCTTCTGTGTCCAAATTTAGGACAAGGTCCCAGTGTCCTGAATTTGCAACCAAGGCGAGTCAGACACTCGGTTATGTACCTGTTTCCGAAACTCGTACCCGAGTCCAGAAACATAGCTTATAAGTGTCTTACTTTTTGTCTATTTCACACTGTGCGTTTACCAGCAAGGTGTTTCTCTACAGTGACTAGACAATTAGTTGTGGGTGGAAATTGTGTTTCGCCACCAGCAGTCTTAAAGTCTTTGCTCACTCCCCACTTCTATTATTTCCCTTTTAATCAAATTATTATCATGTTACAGTGTAGAGGAGGAATTATTATGTGCTTGCATAATGTCTTCATGCACCTGAAACAACCAAATGTCAGAGATTTTATAGAGTTAGGGACCGGTGGTTCACATGAAAATGGAGGTAATAGTCTTATAGATATGGAGGCACATTTGGTTGGGTGAATGAGTGAAAATGTCGGGACTTGGTGCTTCTCACAATTTTAATTTCTGGAGATAAAAAACTGATTCTCATTGTAGAATGGAATGGACAACCATAACCATGTTACATGTTTAATTATGTGTCCAGGTGAGGCTCCCTATGCTGCCTGTCCATTTTGTTCTTAATTTCAAAGGTTTTTGGATTAGGCGGAGGTCTCTTATTGTGATTTTTTGATAACTATGGGGCCCATTCAAACTCAGTATAGCAAAGCAAAGCACTCCTGCTGTTGCAAAAGTGACTGACTGAGTTAGTACATTAGTAGCATAATAAGTTAATTGATATGGCACATGTGAAGGGGTGGCGGTGGGGTGCAGTTGGTCACATATAACAACCTACCAAGAGATGGAATCTTCAAAGCCTTTAGAGGAGCAGTCAGGGAGGGAGTGGAGTCTAAATATTGATGAAATGGAAGCTTCAATAGCATTCTGATTATTTTTCTTTTCTTTTGAAAATGGAATTACCTTAGGCTTTTGTGAAGGAACCACTGGCCTTTCCAATTGGATTTCCATTCCGTGCCCAAAGGACTAAAGGTAGCAAGAATCTTTTTTTAATCCCCTTTCTTCTATTTTTTGCTCTGTTTGCTGACTCTTATTCCTGAAAAATATAAGCTAACCAACTTGTTAATCGAGGACAATGGATTGAGGATTTGTCAATTATTGGATAGTAGCATGGTTTTAGTTAGTAGTGTTTCTTGTCCTTGAACTTTGAGCAAAATGATCCAACTAGCAAAATCCAATAAGTATCTTATATGAATGGCTAAGCCAACATTCAAAATGACTATACACCCTTTGTAGCACAGTGTTGGTTGGTATACCATGGTGCTGTACCCATCTTTGTCTGTACATGAATCCTCTGAACCTGGTAGATCTTTTTTCTTCTTTAGGTCCTTGGTTATGCAGAAGAAAAATTTATATGACAATCTGATCCATAAGTCTGTTGATCGGAGTTTGAGGAGTGAATTTTTTTCTCTTTTCAACTCACATTACCCGGTTCTACTGTAAACACTTTTTGCATGTATGTTTAGCGCTTTATTTTAAGGTTTTTATTGCGTAGAAAACTTCCCCTAGTAAACTTCTTACGAATGGGTCTAATTGAGAAAATAGTTTTTTGAACTTAATAGATCTTTTGTGATAGTTTCACTTCCTTGTCATTGCTTCTCCAATTTCAACCTAAAATAAAGGTTTTAGATTATATATCAAATAACCAGTCAAGAACTTAATATTGATTTTATATTTGAGTTTTTGGTTCTCAAGCTTGGATGTTGGTTCTTTCAAATAAGTGTAGAGTCATGCTCAATTACAGCTTTAAGGCCTGGATTAACCTTGTATATAGTTTATTCAGCACACTCTGCTGCTGAGCAGTTTTGGAATAAGTTGGTAAATTTCTATTAGAGTTTTAAGGCGGGACTTACTTTGTGTATTGTTTATTCTCGAAAATCTGCTATCCTGTACAGTTTTGGAATTGTTTTCCCTGCATGTTAACTGCTTCTTGATGCACTATAGGGATTGTAGGCTCATGTCATCAGGCTTAAGAAACTTTGTATTTATTATGTGCCTGAGTTTGGTTCTCAAGGCTTAAGCATTTGCTTGTAAATTCACACTGGATCATAGATTTGAGGCATGATTTAGCATTGTTACAAATGGTTTAGTATACTTCTGCTTTCCTTTGAGAAATGGAGTTGTACTATGCTGGGTGTTGGTGCATAAGCTGAAATTGATGAGATTTTTTCTATTTGCTGCTACTGTATGTGTTCTCACTAATAGATTTTGTGCACTTCTGCTGCAGGGGCGTTTTGAGATTATCTCTTTGTCAGGCTCATTCCTATTCTCAGAAAATACTGGTGGCCAAGTTAGAACAGGTGGCTTGAGCGTGTCATTGGCGGGGTCAGATGGTCGTGTGTTAGGGGGTGGTGTTGCTGGATTGCTGATGGCAGCAACTCCTGTTCAGGTATACACTTTATTCATTTACATTCTCTCTGAAGATTTGGAATGAATGGGGGGAAGAGAAGGTTGATGCTCACTTTCCTTCATTCCATCAGCCTTGTACTACACCAAAGTGCTATTTGGCTCATTTGCCGTCCCACCTCTTTGCATGTATGGATCTTGGATGACTTGTATGTGCATGTGTTTCTGTATCTGTTCACATGGTATTTTGGATTTATTTTTCTTATTGATACTTCTGCAGAGTGTCCTATGCGTATCTCTCTTGCTTTTACTGGCACTTTGCTTGTGTAAGTCAGAATGCTGTATTGCAATGTTCTTCAGTTTGTCTTCTCCTGTTTCTTAAGTTGTGTTGAAGTGGAAGCAAATAGTTTTGGTGATTTTTCTGTGATGTTTTTACTTGGTTTGCTACAGCCTAAATGGCATATCTGATATCTCCCGTCTCTCCTTGTCTTCTTTACTTCCTTTTCTTTTTTCTNAGTTTTGTCTGGATGAATTACTCATGCTGTCCAGTACTTCAGTACCTTTGGCCAATGTTCAATTCGAGTAATTGCCACTACAGCAATGGGGTGAACTTTATTGAGAGTTTTGACCTGTTTGAGAATTGAACTTACATATGAGTTGAGAGGAAAATACACCTGGTAAGGAGTTGAAAGTTGAAATTAAATGCTGAAGCGAAAATGTGGGAAGGGAAACAAATCAAAGAACACTAAACTCTAAACTTGGCAAAAGAATAATATTTTTTGTGCATCTCCTTTAGCTTAAACATTAGGTCATGGAATTGTTCTGGTAACCCGCATGTATGGTAGGGCCACCCACATAGGCGATCAGTTTCTTCTTGATGGTGATGTCCTCCTTTTGGTTTGGCATATGCCATAACCACCCCAGTGCATAGACGGGATCTGTTCCTTTCCTTGCTTATGTGTGTTTGGGCTGCTAGAAATCAATATTTTTTTTTTTTAGTTTGCTAGTGATAAGGTTATAATGAGCATGACCCTTAGTAGAGGCTGGGTCTCATAAAGCTTTCTTCTTTTTGGTTCTTTCATGTAAATGATTTGTCTTAATCACAAGGGCCAAAAATTGTGTGTTTTGGATTTTGGTTGGAATTTTCAGTGATTGACTAGTATGCTCATTCCTAACTCTGATATTGGTCCTCAGATCATTGTAGGCAGCTTCATAGCAGACGGCAAAAAGGTAAAGTATATGCCTTCAGTACCTCAGTCTCATATGCTGAGCTTCGCTGCCCCACCGCTTCCAGCCCCTGAAAGTCCTCCCTCCCAGGAGGTATCAAGTGAAGGATCCGAAGAGAATGGTAGTAACCATATCGACCGCAACATGGGATCGTACAACTCTAACCATCCCATCCATAACATGCAAATGTACGCACAACCACCCATTGCCTGGCCTAACTCTGGTTCCAAGATGCTTCAAAACTAGCTATCTTTGTGGTAAACTGATCTTCATGGTGTTAGAGGCTTAATTCGAGATTCTAACAGGCAAGAGTCGAAAGGATATATTCTAGAGTAGCATTCTCTCTTCTTTGTTCTTCCTCCCTTATCATACTCCTCCTAGGTCGTGTTCGCATCTTCCCCTGCCCCCTCTTTACTGTGTAGGTAGATGAGATTATCATCCACATGTTAAATGCTAAGTTTTCCATGTCTTGGCATGGGTTGCACATAGTCATCGGTGGAAATTGAATTTGTGTTTTCTATCCGATGCTGATCGGTTCCTGACTTGGAATGTGGTAACTCCTTAGGAATCATTATATGTTACCTAGGTTTCGAGACCAAAATGGTTTTGTATTACAGAATGTTATGTCTTGTGTGCAAATTAGTGGCTCTTTATCTTCTCTTGGCCATTAATGCAAATGTATTAGAGTGTTATGCCTTCAATTGTCAATTTGTCAGTTTGTTTGTTGCCACAATAGGTTTTTCACTGTGATTTCTAGTTACTATTTCTTTGTCAGATGTAAAATGACATGTTCGTAAGATGTTTATTATCTTCAATATGGGTTGTTAGAAGCTTGAAACACATCATCAGATTGTTCGTATGGATTTGCGCCGTACATATGCCCAAGAGGCCTGGCGCACGGCCCTGTCAGTAGGCTTCATGCCATGCTGCCTTATCCAGAGAGGCCCAGCATGACCCACGACCTGTCGTGTCGTTTGTCATACTGCCTACTATCCTTCCTATGCCCCATGGTCTTTTTCAAAACATGTTATTATTTTCAGATTGGCTTGTGCCTCAATTAAGTACTTTCTCCAAACCGCAATCCAAGCACAGCTCACAACCCATCGGTTCATACCTCGTGTTGTACCAGGCTAACAAATGTGTCGGACATGATGTGTTGGATAACATGTCGGTGTAGCCCAGTGCCATTTCTTGGAGTATGACACTGTATAGCTTGCAAGGCAGTATTTCTTTACTTGTGAGACGTCTTTCTGTTAAATTGTTGCTGTTTACAAAAGAGTTAGTAGTATATTAGCTTAGAATCCACGTACATATTGCAAATGAAGTACGTAAGAAGGAAGAATTCGGCCTGTGGAGACACGGGTGACCAAAGATCACAAAGTGGTTGTATAGAAATTCCACCAAGTGAACAAGAAGAAGAAGAATAGGTAAAATTTGACTTGCAAAATAATCCTTAACATGCACAGTAGTTGTGGTCTTGTCTTTTGGTTTTTTCGTAGGTGAGGTCGGCTAGCTGTCACTACGCGTAATATATGTACTATAATTGTATGTGTTAGATGATTTGATTGTGAACCAGAACATGAGATCTTAACTTAGCTGTACTTGTTCATCACAATATATGTGAACATGGACATCCAACCAACTCTTAACTCTTATTAGCTAAGTGGCCCCCCCTATAATCTTGATTTCTAGCTAATTAGTAGATGATTTTGTTTTGAGGCTCACCACGACTATAATGATGTGAGTATGTGGGAACGGGGAAGTAAGTCCACCTACATGGCGCTGAGTTGAGCTAACAATCAAATTGAATATTCCTACACTTATAGAGAAGCGCACATATGAGTTAGTTTAACTGGTAAAGTTTTTGTCAATTTCACTAGAAACTTATATGTATCGACAGTTATCAATATTATGTTCCTTCATTTCAAAATAAATTACATAGAGTTTTTATCGTACCTTGTATTGAGGTGCTTTCACTATTGTAAGAGGTTTAACTGTTGATACCGTATTTTCACCCCTCATTAAGATAACACAGTGAAACACTTGACATAAAATACAAAGAAATATGAAAAACAAGGGATCAGAATAGCGGATGAGACAAACCTCTTTAGTTGAATCCTATTCATGTTACCACAGAATTCAGTCACTCACTATGTTTTTTCTCACATCATCTCATCATAAAGCCATCAGACTATGAGCACTTAACTTTGTGTAATCATGGCGCGCCTCAAAACACTCAGGTAGTTCTCAAAATGGACCAACTTGGTCAATTAATACCCCCAATGGATTTTTGTCAAAAAAAAAAAAAAAAAAAATAAAGAAAATACCCCAATGGATATCTGATTCATGATATACACCCTTTATCTTGTGACTCCCCATGTCCCAACGGCTCTTTTTCCTGGAAATCCCCTAACTGCCCAACAAAAACACAGACAATTAATTTAACCCAAAAAAAAAAAGAAAAGAAATTGAAGCTGACCACCCACTAATATCCACAGTCCACACACATTACATAGAGATAGAGCCAGTCCACACCTTCAAAGTTGTAGACAGCCAACATTGGTCATAATATTAGGCTATTAGCCGTTGGCAGGCCAATTCAACGCTCTCTTTCCTTTAAATCTCTTTCCACTTAATTTGTCACTTTCACTCACACTGTCACACATCATCACATTAATTCCTAGAAGCAACATCCTATGAACATACTCTCCTACATAAATACCCAAACTTGGCTCCTTCTTCTTACATTTGTTTGACTGACCCCTTCAATTCCTATAAATCATCATCTCAAAAACACACAATTCTCTATCTCTCTCTCTCTCTATATATATATCCATTATCCAACATCATGGGGTGCTTGGCGGCGCCGGTTTCCGTCCTCGTAAGGCGCTGCTCCGGTAAGTACTCTGGCTCCCGGCTAGGCTACCGGCCCCTGGGGGCCGATGGTGGGATGCTCGACGATCCGGTGATGGTGGTGGTGGGGAAGGAAAAGAGAGAATTCTTGGTGGACCGGTTTGTGTTAGAAGAAAGCCCGTTTCGGGTTTTGATAGAAATGGCTATGAAGGGCAAGGGCAAGGAGAAAAGGGGGTTTGGAGCATTGGATTATGGCAATGATAGGAAAAGGATGATCTTTGTTGATGTGGATGCAATTTTGTTTGAGCATATGATTTGGTTGATGTACAATGATTTCTCCTCTTTGTTCAAGCTTAATGTTAAGGAGATCATTGATTTCTATGCTCAAGATTTTTAAGTTAGACCATTACTACTATATGATTGTGCATAGATTACTAGTAGGGGTTGAGGCAGGGGAAAGCTCTTATTTCAACTCTGCTGATTATAACTTGGAAGTTTTCTATTATAGAGAATAAATAATATGAATATATTACTGATTTGTAAGATCAATTACATTGTATACCATGTCAATAAAATAAAGGTATCATTTCCATTGCAAGTGTTACCCTTTTTTTTTTTTTTTTTTTTTCCCCTACTTATAAATCAATAATTATCTGGGTCTTCAAATCAGAGACAATAAAATACATCTTCAGATTAATTTTCTTTACATTCAATGTTATTTTATTTCCTTTCTTGCTACATGTAGATGTTATTGTTATGATCTCATTTTCAAGTGTATGGGGTTTCCCAGAGTCATTTGTAAATGTAAGTTAGAGCTTATGAACAAATGACATATATGCACTTGCTTATGAACATTCATCAGCCTGGCTCATCTTGTCATCCTCTCAGAAATGTGTTTTTGTGACTTTGTGGTATGTATGCAATGCTTATGCAA
>BSSO01004828.1:0-13955 GCA_030267885.1 Mesembryanthemum crystallinum | reverse complement strand
TAAAAAAAAAAATGTGTAACTAACTACTCCTAAATATACTACAGGACACAACAACAACAACAACAACAACAACAACAACAACAACAACAAAAAAAACAAAAACTCCTAAACATTCTACTTGGTATTAACCACAAGGAAAAATTATTGCACCCCCAAAAAAAGAAAAAAAACACAAGAGATCAGATTATAAATCAAACTACAAGGACTTATGTTTATTTTAGAGGGGAAATATAAGGCAATTCTAAGCAGCTACTTACAATACTACTATCATATAACAAAAATCCTGAATAATATCAAAGGTAAATCACTCTCCTTCTCTATGTATACTAACTAACTCTCATTCACTACATGAAGAACATAGCAAAAAATCAAAATTAAACTAAAAATCAACAAACACACTTACAATGAAAACCAAGGAAAGAAGTTAGTGGAGTATATAAGTTTACAAAGTAGTTACCTACAAAAAAAAAAAAAAAANAAAAAAAAAAAAAAAGACAGTTATGTGGGGTAGCTTTATTAGATGAAAACGCCAATTTAGTATCTTAGAAAATAACTTACCATCTCTTTGATGATAACAAAACCATATATTAATCATGGGAGTCTAACAAAATACTCCATCCGTTTCACTAAAATCTTGACTCTCAATTTTGCACGGTTTTGAAGACAACACTTTGACCATAAATAATTGTATTTATATAAACTCAAAAAATTATAAAAATTTGATATTTTGAAAATACTATTTAAGATAAATCTAAAAATATTATTTTTACTTTGAAAATTATTACACTTTTCATATATCAATGTCAAAGTTTGAAAACTTTAACTTTATAAAATTATGGCGTAAAGATTTTAGTGAAACGGAGGGATCGAGTAGATATTACCATATTAGTGATTTTTTACTATAATATGGTTATCATAGCTCATATAATTTTATTCCATAATCATGACTTTTACGATGTTGCAGCCTCCCATCTTTGTATATATTAATCTTTATTTATTCATTGTGTAAACAACTACTTTTATTAAAATAACTTATAGTAGTAGTTACTTTCTTACTTATGATGTTATGACCCCATCAATATTAACATAGTAATTTGTAACTGTTAAAGTACGCAAATTTTTGGATACAACCGTCTAATCGTTATAAGATTTAATTAAGGGTTACTTTTTAGAATTTAGGAGTGATATTTTACGACTTAGGTAGTTTTTACAAATTATCATAGATTACAACACCCCGAAGTTGCTAAAAGTCGCCCTTAAATTGCAAAAAGTCACTCATAGATTGGGTTATCCCACATATATATAATTATTTTTTTAATATTGTTAGCTAATTGCTTTTCTATGAGACTCTCGACGACTTTTTATTTATTTAGGGGTGACTTTTTACAACTTAGGATAGTTTGGTAAATTACCCTAAGTTATAAAACGTCACCCCTAAGTCCCTAAAAATAGCCCGAAATTGCAAAAAAATAGGCACTCCTACTGTCCTATATTGGGTTGTCCTACAACTATGTAATTATATTTTAATATTTTTAACTAATGGCTTTTTTATGAAAATCTCGTGCATGGGCACGGGTACAGGCTAGTATGAAGTAATGAAAATATATACACTAGTTTTGAGTATAAAACAAATTTAATCTTTCAACAAGGTTGAAAAAGTCAGGGCTTTGACTTTATTTTTCTGATTCTCTTCTTTATTTATGTCTCCCCAAATAAGTATTTTCTTGTTACATCACTATAGTAGCTCAAACCTAACAATCTAGTAATATTGGCCAACGTCAAAAAACTTAGTGCACAAGATATATTCCATAATCAAAAGGTTAACACGAAAAATCAAAAACAATATAATAGCAGTAGGTTATAGACCAAATGTAGAATAATTTAAGAGATTAAGTATATAGCATAAGGTCGATTGAGTGAGTAAGTTGAGAGAACTCGTACAAGTATATGGATAGGCAAATATATTGCTGAGCTCAATTGGTTATTAGTTGGCTTAGAAAGCTTATGAATTTATGATGATGATTGGTAGTTTGGATTTCTCTCTTTACTTTTAGTTCCTATAGTACTTCAACTCTTAATTACAACCTTTTAATTCCGAAAGCTCCTTGTACTTCAACTCTAAGGCTTTGTTTTCTTCAACTTATTTTTGTTGATTTCAGCAGATATCAACAAAATTCAGTAAAATTAGTAAAAATCAACAAAAATCAGCAAAAATCAACAAAGTTGCTCTCTGCCGAATCTAACGAATCAACAAAAATCAACGAAAATCAACAAAAATCAGTAATATCAACGAAAATCAACAAAAATAAATAATCAAGAATAAATAACAACAAAAATAATATGAAAAGAACAAAGCGTTACTACAACCTTTCAATCATAACGCCTTGTTACGTTGCTGCCACGAGTACCAATATGTGGAACATGTTTATCACCTGTATATGTTCTTCCTATGAATTCAAACCTCCATCTTTCTTATTGTTGATGGAACTTAAAATAAAGTTTACTCTTACATCTCGTTCTTCTTTTATTTTATTTTAAACACATGAAACTTAAACAAATGCGTACCTTTGAGTCCCGCTCAAAATCACTTGTCAGACAATTGCCTTGATTGGATATTACGTCGGACATCAAACAAAGCCAAATCAAAAATTCTCAAGAAAAACATGTTAATTAAGAGACTTGTAAAAGTGGAGAACTCTAGTCTACATATACACTAGGTTGTGTTGTGTATACAGTTATTGTACACCACTTGTTAAAAAAAAAACAATATATCAAAGCAAAATACGGCGGCCGTTGTGGCAAGAGATCAGAGTACACTTTTCTTTTTTTTTTTTTTNTACTCCTATATCAAAGCAACATTACAAATTAAATGACAAAAATGGAAACAAAATATTAGCAAAAATCAAGAAAACTTAGGGTATATTCGTCTTAACTGAAACGATCTAAATTGAACTGAATGGGTACGGAATGAATAGTAATACGTGGGAGAAAAAGTAAGTTACGGAACTTAAGTGAATTGATCAGCTGAATTGAATTGAACTGATTTGAAAAGAATGCAGATTTTGTAAGCTGAAATGCAGTATAAATCTTCATTGTGCTTATAGTAATATCAGAACACCTCATACTAGGTACAGTGTTAACTTGCTGATCTCAAACAGAAATATTCGAGACATTCGAGAACGAATTCAAACAAAAACTATGCAAAGATGAAAAAGGGTTACTCAGTCTACTTGAAGCTTCAATGTTGAGCATTCAAGGGGAAGAATTATAATGGATGAAGCAGGTGAACTTTGTGAGCAGCAACTAAAGTTCTCCTTGATGAACATCAATGAACAACCAAGGGCTCGCTAGAATAATTGAAAAACACATTATTACAGAATTTAATTTCTTCCATAATTGCTTACCTAGGCTTTTCCCCAAAAGCTCTGTTGAAGATTTTATTGGTTCTCTTGGAGCTCCTTCATGATTTCAGTGGCATGAAAGATAGGATAAACCATTTACAAGATTTATGCGATATTTGATTTTGCCATGAGCCAAATAACGCAAAAACATGAACTACGACAAATTTTCAGGTAACTAATTTAAAGTTTGATTTACAAGTAAACATTTTACTTCCATTCAATAGTTACTGTCAAAATACAAATCAGAATAATCATTCTGTTTCCACAAACTAATCGATTCAACAATATGCACAAAAACATTACTGTTATTTGTACTTCGTGTTCAACAAACATGTTTCACTGATTTTTTCGAGGATGTTATTAACCAATGATCTAACAAAAATTTTGTCATGATTTTTGTAGATGGGTAAAAGAAATTACTTCATTTAAGCAATTGGACTTTGCAAGAATTGATCCAATCAAGTGGTATGTATGGATCTTGGGAACACTTCCAGGACCAAACATGGCAGAGGAATCAATAGAGCTTGTGAAGTCAGGATCATTTATCTACATCATTGATGCCATATTTGATGTTTATGGGGCACCT
Organism: Mesembryanthemum crystallinum; assembly: GCA_030267885.1. Taxonomy (NCBI): domain Eukaryota; kingdom Viridiplantae; phylum Streptophyta; class Magnoliopsida; order Caryophyllales; family Aizoaceae; genus Mesembryanthemum; species Mesembryanthemum crystallinum. The sequence continues at coordinate 9,968 of BSSO01004828.1, read as the reverse complement.
AATGAGCTTTTGCTCTTTATTGATGCTATCCATAGGTATGCATATCAACAACAATCACCATCCAGTTTTTCCCCCTACAAAATGATTTTCTTTACATGATATTTTAAGTCGTGTTTTTATTTTGGGTTGCAACATGTACTTTTATAGTGAAAATGCACATAACATGCCTCATGCATGGAAGGATCGATAGCCGATTTACATAGATAATGGCTACGTTTGGCACCAAAAGCTAACTTTTGGCAACTTTTGAGCAAAAGCTACAACTTGAATCTTGTATCTTGTTAAGCTACAGCTACAGATCACAGCTACAGTTGATTGAAAGCTATTCATATTAGCTTTCACTTGACAGTTAGATTTTGAATCAATTTGAAGCTACAGGCCTACAGCTTGTTCTTTTTTCTCTCAACTACCAATTAAGATTTTAAGTAACAGCTCACAGCTACAGCTAATTTTACTTAACATAGCCAATATTATGTTCCGATGACTATAAAGATGTAGTACAACAAATAGGGCCATGATCTTATGATGGATAAATGGGCCTAGTTTTGGGTCGTACTTTAGCACAACATTATCATTCCCAGGCCCAATAACCACACTTCAAAAACTCCCCTCCTCACAAAGTCACAAACTCATAAGCCATCATACTTCATAATTCAACATAGTAGCGGCAAAACCGGTTACAATTAAAAATCAAAATGTCCAACGCCGGTGTTGCTCGTCTCGGGCACGTCTTCTCCAAAACCCGTAAGCTACTGTCACCTGCCGGTATCTCAGCCGCTTCCGAGGCACCGGCAAAAGCACAGCTGCCGGTCATCTCGGTGAGGGACCTCTTCAACGAACCCGATCCTGAGGAGCTGGCCAAGAAGTTCAAGCAACAGGCAGCTGAGTCGCTTACTTTCCGCGACCGCCACACCATCTATGACTTCGCCATTGGCCGCCTTGCTCTCGCTAAGCGATTCTCTCTCATCGAGGACATCCTCGAATCACACAAGGATTTCGAGGATATAACTCATGAAGGGTTTGCCATTCGCCTGATTTCCCTATATGGAAAGGCGGGCATGTTTGATCATGCCCGCAAGGTGTTTGATGAATTGCCTCAAAGGAATTGTACCAGGACGGTTAAGTCCTTGAATGCTCTAATGAAGGCTGGGGTCTTATCCAAGAGGTTTGATGAGGTTTTGAAGATCTTTCAGGAGGTTCCATTGGAGATTTCAGTGAGGTTGAATTTCGTTTCATATAATATTGTCATTCATGCTCTTTGTGAGATGGGTTTGCTGGATAATGCTCTGTTGATGCTTGAGAAGATGAAAGAAGACGGGTTGAGCCCGACTGTTGTAACATTCAGTACGCTTCTTGACGCGGTTTATAGGGAAAGAGGATTTGAGGGAGGGGAGAGAATATGGGATTTGATGGCTGAGTACAGTGTGGTACCTAACACTCGGAGTTATAATTTGAAGCTGCAGGCTATGGTCGATGTAGGAGAGCTTTCTAACGCGGTTGGTTTGTTCGAAACATTGGAGAAAGAAGGTCTAAAACCTGATGTGGATACTTTCAATGCCTTAATCAAGGGATTTTGCGATCAAGGAAATGTGGAAGAAGCAAAAAAATGGTACAGTTCATTGCTAGAAGGGGGCAGTAAGCCAAACAGAATTACTTTTTCCATCCTCGCCCAAAGGTTGTGCGATAGGGGTGACTATGAAATGGCATTTGATTTGTGCAAGAAGATGTTCAATCGACAAATCGTGCTTGATGAAGCTCTGTTACAGCTTGTTGTTACTGTGCTGGCAAAGAATTCAATGATAGAAGAAGCAGCAGAACTGATAGAGCTTGGCAAATCAAATAGTTATGTCCAGTACAATCTGATATTGCCTCAGGCTGCTGCTGGGACACTGGAAACCTCTGCCGGGACACTGGAAACCTCTGCCGGGACACTAGAAACCTAAACCAATCCGTTTGAACAGCTTGCTATAGCAATTTTAGGAGGGTTATAGCTCATTCCACATTTCCTTCCATTCTGGTATGTAGGCTATACGAGTTGCAGAACTTATAGTAGTAGTTATGCTTATAATTTGTTTCGTTGTAGTTTAATTTTGTATTGGAGATGTTTCTTTTCACCTATTTGGATGTCTTAGCTTGGAAACCTGTCATGTTATTCTCAGTATTTTGGTTGACTGACAGTCTTAACAGTTCTAGTTAACTATTGCTTGAAATGTTCTAATCTGATACAATGAACATCCACTGCCGATAATGTTTGCACCTGTAATTCTGAGAAGTATTCATGTTGCTTAAACAATGATTCTTATCATGCCCAAATTATCTAGAGTTCATACACTATGTTTTCGTTCATTTCAATTAGAATCTTGGTCATTTGAAATGAACTGAATGTGATCTCAATGACTAGTAATATGTGAGAGAAATCACAAGTTGCAAGACTCAATGCAGTATGGGGAACGATGACATGAACCAAGCCTAATTGAAATTTATCGCATCTCAGTCCTACTGATGGGCTGAGATTGACATGTTCTCTTAGCACACTAGCATTAACTCCTTTCTTTTGATAACGCTCCTTGCCATCCTTCCAAACTTCATTCCCTACGTTATGTATGATGCTACAGTCACCTATATCTTTCATACTACATTAAGCAGTCAGAACAAGCGATTGAATCCAAATCATCAATTAACCCTTGTTCCTTGTATCCAAGTCAATTACCATCACTTCATCTAAAGGTAATTTTTCTCGCTTTGGGGGGGGGGGGGGGGGGGAACATGCTCACATACAAATTAATCAGGTCTCATGATGACAGCAAAGGAGGCTGCATTTGTTTTTGTTGCTACTTTTATTGAGTGCAGCTTATTATCAAGACTCTCGTATTGATGATCAAACGGTTAATACATATGTTCTCATTTGACAATAAGAGAAAATGAGACGGTCAAAATTGATGATAAATCCAACTACTGCATTCTGCCAAGAACCGTAAACTTGCAGAAAAGGCATAATGAAAAGGTTATTGTTCACACAGGTGCGCAGCTTTCGTGGGTTATATGCCCTTTGAAATGGGCATCTCGGGATCATCACTAGGTCCAGGTTGAGTTTTTCCATGTGCAGACTATAGGGGTTCGAGCGCTCATTTGGGACAATTGGACAGTCACTCACCTTGCTGGTCGTACAGAAGCGCTCGCCTGGAGTTCTCTGGCAGGTTCCTCGGGCGCTGGCGGCAGCTGTAGGCGCTCTGTTAGACAATGGCCTTGGGCACTCTGATAGGTACTGGCCTCCGGTGCTGGTGTGAGCAGTAGGATGTCGGTGCCAAGGAGTTGTATATGATGGACCGTCTGGGGTTTAGTTAACCATGATGAAGCTTAGCATGGATATTTTCCTTGTACAGTAAACCAAGGTTCTTTAGCATCACTATTTGTCTAATCAAAACCCATGTCACAGGTTAAGAGTGTACAACAGCCATCAGTATGATAGGATGGACCTGCTCAAAAACCTTAACCTACATTCTCCAGAGAGCCTAACACAGTAAAAACGACAACTGAATGGAAAGATATCACTGGAGACTGGAACAATATGCCAAAAACAATAACTAAAATGGATGGCAGAAATCATGAGCATTACACAGGATGTCCAAATGATGGATACAAGCAGATTGAATGAATATTTTATCTCACACAATCACTCTGTGCAGTAAACAGAACCTAGCTTTACATTACTTATCCAATTCAAGCAGAATTGGCAGATTCCCGTAAAATTAGCCAATGAATTCATAAAATAAAATGAAAATGGCCTCTCTCCTCAAGTTTGATTATAAAGCCCTAGATTAAAATGGGCGCTCCACTACATGGCCTGCGAATTAAGCTTCTTTTCCATTTGCTTGGCCTTACGAAGAGCATCCAACGCCTCAGCTTGCTTTCCAGCACGTTTCAGGTTCAGGGCCTTCACTTTCTCCGCCTTAATCTGTGCTTCTAGTTGAGTTCTGTCCTGGCTCAAACCGTCGTTCTTGCTGAAGCTTGATGTTGATAGCTCTGCTTTAACTGGGGCTGGGGATGGGGATGGGGATGGGGCTGGGGCTGGGGCTGGGGCTGGGGCATGTGAGACAACATGAGCATCTTGTATACCGCATGCTCTAAGGGCAGATAAAAGCTGAGGGTCAAAGAGATCCTCAACTCCTGCATCCTCTGCTTGTCCAACTTCCCTTGATGTGGGACCAACAGGATCATGAGGACTAACCTCCTCCAGTTGCGCTTCAAGTTTCTTGGCCAACTCAAGTTCAGCATCAGCTTCTTCTGTTTTACCTTCTCTTCGCAGCTTCAAAGCATTCCGTTTGTGATTAAGGCACTCTCTCTGCAGTTTAAAACGTTCATTACTGGACATTGGTTTGGGGGCCACATGTGGTGGCTCTCGCTCCTCCTGTAATGTAGACGTGGATGGACTATGCTCCTCCTTCATAGTATAAGATACAGAGGAAGACGATATTTTCTTGGCAACAGGACCAGAAGGGTTCTCAGGTTTATCTTCCTCCAAATTTCTTTCCAATAGCTTTGCTTTTCGAAGTTCCTCTCGAGCTTCAGCCATTTTCCCTTCTCTTTTAAGAGCAAGTGCCTTTCGTTTATGAGTAAGAATCTCTTGTTGTTGTGGACTTTTTTGGTTGCCTGGAGAAATACTAGGGGAAGTGTTAGCTTCGGGCGAAGCCATGGAAACTACTTGTCGTTTTTCTGAATCATCATTGGCTTCAGCTGGTCTTTTAAGGGGAGTCTGAGCAGTCGCTTTTTCCACAGGGTGAGTAATTTCAGGTAGATTTTCCTGCTTTGAGGCCTCCACCTCAGCCTTGTATTCATGGATGTCTGCAACGACTTCTTTCTTTGGTGCTTCCATTTCCGCCAACTGCTCCTCCAATACCTTAGCTGCTGTCAGCACTTCTTCAGCCTCAGTTTCCTGTCCTTGACGTCTGAAGGCAAGAGCCTTCCTTTTCAAGCGTAAAAGTTCTCTCTGTATTTCACTTTTACTTCTCGGTTTCCCAACTGTAACACTGGCAAAGGAAGTATCTGCATTTCTCACAGAAGCCTCAGCCTTTTGCTTAGAATCCTCGACAGAGGACACCGTAGGTACATTATCTTCATCCTGCCATCCCAAGTTCTTGAGGAGAGAAAGATATGATGGATCATGCAAATCTTGATCTGTTACATTACCTTCTTCTTCTGCAGGAGCAAGGACAGAAGCTAAATCAACATCTTCGCTTACAGATCCTGATATCTCAGGGGCGACATTCATTTGAGTGCCCATCTTGGCGGCATTATCCATCTCCTCAAGTTGCTGCTCGAGTACCTTACCTTTCTTCAGTTCTTCATCAGCCTCCTCTAATTTTCCTTCCCTTCTTAAGGCAAGAGCCTTCTTTTTCAGTGCTAGAAGCTCCTTTTGAATCATTAATCTACTCTTTGGTGCTGGTTTCCTCTCCATATTAGTGATAGCTGTAGCATTCAGTCGGCTGGATTCAGATGCTTTTTCAGCATTATTAGAAGCAAAAGGATCAAGTGGAGCCACGTCGACACCATCCAAGCTATCAAGATCCTTTTCAAGAACTTTGGCCTTCTTGAGCAGTGACATTGCCTCTGCCATGTTCCCAGATCTTTTCTGGTTTATAGCTTCTTTCTTCAAATGAAGGATCTCATCTGCAAGTGCCTCTCTATCAACAGAAGCTGACTGGAACACACTGTCATCAGGTCCAATAGGCTCCTCACTCCAACCTAATGATTGCAAGGCAGCAGCCATTTCTGGGTCATGCAAATCATCATCTGTAACATCAAAGTTCCCATCAATATTAAAATCACCACCATAGCCTGAGAGATTGGTCAAGTCAAATGCAGAATCCAGATCACCCCCAACAGAAAAATCTTTTTGTTTATCATTATCAAGGCTACGAATCAAAGCAGATAGCTCGTCGTCAGATTCCTCAGCATCACCCAAGAGTTCTTGTTCCTCAAGTTGCTTCTCCAAAATCTTTGCTTTCTTTAGTTCTTCCTTAGCTTCAGCAAGTTTCCCCTCACGCTTGAGCATGAGAGCCTTTTTCTTCAGGGCAACAACTTGACTCTTGTCCACACCAGAAGATGCTCTACTTATACTAGAATCATGCCCTATTAGACTAAGAAGCTCGCCTTCCAAGCTCGTCGAAGCTGGTTTTACTTCTGCGTGATGGATATCCATGTCAGACCATCCAAGTTCTCTGAGCTCTGCAGTGAGATCGTCCTTTTCCTTACCCTTCTGAAGGGCAGGCTTATCTCTTCTGCCAGATTCTGCAGACATGTTTTCGTTTTTCTGTGACTCAGCCATGCTGCTAGAAGCCAAAGCCTTCTTCCGATTTTTCCTCAATTGCAAGTCCAGAGCTGCTGCTTGCCGCTCAAGTTCTTTTGCTCTCTTGAAGGCTTTTAGAGCTTCTGCAGATTTTCCTTCTCCCTTGAGGGTCTTATATTTGTTCTTTTCATCCACAGCTTGTTGGCGTAACTCCTCCGGACTAGCAGATTCCATTTCTGATGCACTTCCAAGCAGATCACCTTCCTCGTCCTGGTTCTCGATTTCTTGATCGGATCCGATGCGAAGAGATTCTTTTCCATCATTAGGCAAGAGCTGATTTAGAACCCCATCAACACTCCTTGATTCATGTTTAGAGCTGCCTGGTCACAGGCTATTAACATTAGCTGAAATTAAAGTTTTGAAAGCATGACACAGAATGACCAACAAGGTACAGATTCTTCTTTAGCAGTTCCCGTCAAAGCCCCAAATAGAAGTAGCATCATACAAAAGGTTAAGGTTGCATACATCAAAGTTGTAACCCCCACCCTTTTACCCTACCATAGGTGAGAGCCTCGTGGGAGGTACGGGTTGATACCTTTATGGTGTACTAAACTTTGCTACTCGGACTCTTAGATACATCTCAAGTATCCATGTGTGATCCTTGACATTCTAACACGGGTATGGAAACTCGACACTTCATTTTAGGCCAAAAACTCACATAATTATCAGAAAAGCGACGAGCAGACACCTAGACACACACAAGTGTCCAAAACTTGTAGGCAAGTCTAAGTAACATAGGTACTAACAAATACTAAACCATCAAGACGCACAAGTCGAGTTCAATCCATATTGTAAAATACGCCCTACAAGATAAGAGTGCGTACCTCTGGAAGATCTGGTCTTGTGTCCATGCCGGAGCTCAAACCGGGCAGCTTCTTCTAGTTTCTTACAGGGTTCACAAATACGAACAGGAGAATCGCCTTGACCCCGTAAGGCCATTCTGTTCTGAGTACAACTGTTGCAAAACAAGCCTCCACATCTTCGACAATGATGCTGAAAGCCACACAAAAACACGGCACACAATCCTTCAGAAATATATATGGGGCCAATCAAAGACTTCCACAACTTACTATCCATTTATTAGTCAAAATGTTGCAACCCCAACAATAATCTAACCTTCAAAACACTAAAAAGGATACAAATTGAACCACTTAATCATCTCAAAAACACAGAACATAAAAAGTATACGAATTGAATAATAATCAAAAACCCACAACACATAAGAGTTGTACTAATCAAAGAATCATCAAAAAGCATTGAAAATGGCGGCCTCTCATTGGCTGATCAAGTGCAGCTAATAAGTCAGCATATGGATTGAAACACATTCAAACAACTAAACCCCAAATTTCTGAGTCCACCCAGATCAAAAAAACCACAAAAAAATCCAATAATTACTCGCTGAAATGGTAACCCATATCGAAAAAACGATTAAAAAAGGAAATAGAGAGAAAGAGATAGAACCTTGCGATTGAGGAAGGTGAACTGAGAGGAGCAACCTTGGCAATGGGTAGCATCAACGACCCAATTATTTCCCCTCAGAGAGGGTTTTGGTGGTAATCCGATCTTCTCCAACATCTTCTCTCTTACTCCAATCAAGAGAGAGAAAGAGATACAGAAGAGAGAGAAAGAGAGAGAAAGAGAGAGAAAGAGAGATTTTAGAGAGAGAGAGGCGGGAAGGTGATCGGAGAGCGGAGCTGATTTTTGAAGAAAATTTTGATTATGTTGCTTCTGGTGCCTGCACCTGAGCAGATTGCCAAGATCTAATTGCTTTTTGCCATCCTTTTTTTTTTTTTTTCTTTTTTTTTTAAATTTTGTTGTGTGTGCAAATAATGATACAGTTTGATGGGCTTTTGACATTGACTAGCTAGGTCATAATCTTAGCATTGGGAGTGACCCAAGCCCATAATTTAACAATGAAGATTGAAGAGGGAGGTATTTTGGGTTTGACATTCAAAGTAAGCCCATTGGGTATGCTTTCCAATGGGCCTACATCCACTGGCTCGGGGCCTTGCGCATGCTGGTCAGGTTTTGGGTCGCCAGTGGTTACCCGGACGATCGGAGTTGAAAATCTCAACCAGACTCGTGAGGGTCCCAATCCAAAGGCTATAAGTGGATAAACGGGCAGTCCAGGCAAGGTTTCGGGACCTAGTTGTTCAGTTTTGAACCATATTGGACGGCTACTCCCATTGGGACGTGGGAGGCCCTGAGTTGGGTTTCGGGTTTCCTACCTATATACCCTTTTAGCGTTTACCTGGTTGTTAAGTCTCGAAGATCAAAACCTTTAGTGAATATGATGTGAATGCGTGTGGATGGCCACTTGAAGGCACCAATGGGCCTCTAGGATTACCTTTGGTCCACTAGAGCATCAGTGTTGAAAATCTCAACCAAGCCTAGGTGGGTCCAAATTCAAAGGTTATAAGTGGGCAAATAGGTGGTCCGGAGGTCACGAATCAAAGTGTTTCAAACCATATTAATTGAAAAGTGATTTGCGAGAGAAGTACCATGGGGTTAGTTATTGGATCCCTAAATAGCCTAGTATACTGTTGGCCTTACAGAAGTTACGAGTAATATTGTCATCCTTGGGTCTCGAAAACAAGGCATCCTCCTTTGGGTCAAAAGTGTTGTTGGTGTTCATAAGGTCCAAAAGAATCAAGTGTCGACTCTACCTATGGTCTAGTTTAGATACGACGTTCTTGTGAAACCGAGAGTGACGTGCCATAGGCCTTAGGTCATGAGTAGAGCTATAATATAGGAGGTGACTATTAACATTGTTCTTTCCTCCACCACATTTCATCACCTGACACCACCACCATCTCCACCCTCCTATCATCCTTATTTCTCCATTACCTGATAATTTATCCCCCAATCCAAATATGCCCAAAGTGTGAAATATTAATCCCTCTAAAACCATGCCCATTTTACCATTTTCATACAAACATTAGTAACAATTGAAACGAAAGAATCTTGACTTTTTTTTTGTTGTGAAGTCATTAATGAATTCACATAGTCCCAAATAAATTGGAATATCTAGAAAACAACTCCTTCATTTAAGACAATAGAAGGTTTGTCTGTTTGTATTGAAGAGAGAGAGAGTCATTAATTGCTTAAGAGGATATTGAGATATTGGGTTCATCCAAAATTTGCACACTTTGTTCTTTGCAGCTCGGATATTCCAATGCAACATGCAAGGTTCTTAGTTTTGCAAATGTCCGCATAGTTTGTCAGCTGGGATTCTGTGTAAAAAATAGGACATAAAAATTTTAAATTTTGAATAAGGATTAGTGCAAATTGCCGGAAACCCCCTATTATATACCACTTTTTGTTAAAAACCCCCTATTATAATTTTTGTGGTGAGGAACCCCCTTATATGGTACTTCCACCATGAGAGGACCCCCAAACCACTCCTACCAAGGGGTTTCCGGCCGAAATAACCCTAAAATGACCAAATTACCCTCACATTTTTGGCATTATAGCTTCAATTGAGTTTCTAATTCTTTAACCTTCCTCCTCAATCACACATATCCACCAACAAATTGCCTTTTTCAATCTTTAATCGCTTCAATTGCACCTCAAAACACCAATACGCAAAGGCATTTTGGTCATTTTAACCGTTTTTTGGCCG
>BSSO01004827.1:0-13955 GCA_030267885.1 Mesembryanthemum crystallinum | reverse complement strand
TTATATAAAATTAAAAGCAAAATTTAAACTCAAAGTAAGTAAACATACTCTGTGGTTGATTCTTCTTCTATGGTGAAGGAGGCTTCGCTAATAGCGTCTTCTTCCTCGTTGCAACTGAAACTTTCGCTCGAAATTTCTCTTTCCAAACGGTGAACCAGTAGCTATATTATAGCAGACTTCAAACCGTTGATTTCTAGTGCAAATTAATGGTTTCTTTCCAAATTGTATCCAGAAATCGGTTATTGATTGTTATGAGAGAGAATTGGAGAGTCATTTTCCTCTTGATTTTGCAATTACAACAGTTGAGAGTGAAGAGAGAGAGATGAGAGAGAGAGAGCGTCGCGTGAGAGGGAGAGAGAGGAGAGAGAAAGTGAAATTGAATGAATGGTTGTTTATTGTATTTTTGATTTTTCTTCCCCTTATATAGCGCACGGGTTTGGGCTGGTTATTATTGGGTGAGTTGAGCTATTGTCAACAACCCCACACGCCTCATTGACTAGCTTATATAAGGCAACCTCTTAGTAGTGTAATTGTTTAAACGTTAATCAACGAAAAGCAATTTTCCATTTAAATTTTAAATTAGAAGTATTAGTTTTCCAACAGGCCAAACAAGAAAGGGAGAGGCCAGGACTTTCAAGCTTCAATGGGCTTATAAGCATTAAAAAAATTACTCTATTAAATATGCCTCATCTCTACATTCTTCACATCATCACATCTCTTGTCATATGTTCTTACATTAACTAATATGTAATAACTCATTTGTTGCTATTAATAATGTACAGTATAAACTATCTAATTCTATTGTATTTACGATTAGTCTTTAATTATTTATTATAAGTCTGTATTTAGTATAAGCTCATCCCACTTAAGGCTCCCCTTATATTTGTCTATATACTCCCTTCGTTTCTGAAAAGTCTTGACGCCCTAATTTTACACGGTGTTCAAGACAACACTTGGACCATGAATAATTGTATTTATATAAACTCGAAAACTTTTAAAAAAAATTATTTTTTGAAAATACTATATAAGAAGAATCCAAAAATATATAAGATGAATCCAAAAATATTATTTTTACTTTGAAAACCATTATACTTTGACTTTGTAAAGTTAAGGCGTAAAGATTTTTTAGAAACGGAGGGAGTATATCGTTTGATTGATGAGAATCAATCACGGAAATTCTCCCCAATTCTATACTCTTACATGGTATTACATAGTCTATCAAATACCACCATTAAGTGGGAAAACAAGTTCACCTCTTTTCTAAATAACTCATGAGATGGAAAAAGCTCATTCTATCTAATGCCAAGGAAACAAAACAAAATCCAACATACTTGCGATATTACAATTCCATATTTTTACTGGAATTTCTTAGAGATGGAAAAAGAAAAATGAGATAATAATATGAAACCATACATGGCCTGTTAGTGTTCTACATGACCTATATATATAAAAGTGAATCTATAAATTGTGGGCTTGACATGTGTGCATCCATCGCACCATGCCACATCATTATGTGATTCCACATCATTAATTGGCAAAATTCATGTGATTACTTATTGTTCATACTATTAATGTACTATTAAGTTTATTAGTATTTTCCCCCATACATGGTCAAATTCATTGGATAATTTATTAAACTTACCACATGATATATATATCTAAAGCTCAACTTATTACTCATATTAATAATGCACCACTAAATTTATTAATCTATTACCCACATACATGTCCAAATTCATATGAAAGTCCATCCAACTTACCCCACACACACACATAACAAAGTAAAATTACAAATGAATGTTAGACATTCTAAAGTTATTGGTCCATGTATATTTGATTGATAGGAAATTAAAATAAAATGTCTCAAGAAGTCTTATGACACGTATATATTAAAATTTATCCCTTATATCTTGTCACATTATTATTTTTTGTTTTGATCTTTTGTATGCTTTATTTCCATTACTTAAATTCGTTACATATTTACTTTATAAATTTTAGAACTATTTAACTAGTCAAAGTAAGGGCATGTAACTAGTATATATATAAAAGTAAATCCTGCAAATTCTGAGCTTGACACGTAGGTATCCACATTATCATCCACATCACCCTAAGTTAATGTTAACACATGTCTTGCCACATCAACACTAAATTAAAGTTAAGTTATTCTAATGACTCATAATAAAATGAATACATATATTAATTAGTGGGAATACAAGTAACTTTTACTTTTTAGTTATCCGTACACCCAATTTATTAAAAAAATAAAAACAATCGCATACATCTTAATCATAGTATCTATTATCTATTTTCTATTGCATCTATTATATATATATACTATGCACACTTGGCTTAACATGTCATCAAAATGTTAAATGCATGAATCTCTTAATTACTATGTATGTATTAAATGTCTTAATATCTTTCATTGAATAACATTTGAGTTTCAAAGGTCGAGTAGGTTGCAAATACATGCATTAAAAAAAAAATATACATAATGGAAAAAAAATTATTTCTAAATACACAAAGTAGATGTATCTCTTGGTGATTGTAGTGTTAAGATGTGTTTGTTTCAACTGAAAGAAGCCAAAAATGGACTGAATTTAACTAAACTAAGCTAACCAGATTGAATTGAATTAATGGGTATTGATTGAATAGTGATATGTGGAAAAAAAAAAAAAAAAAGTAAGTAGAAGAATTAAACTGAATTGAACTAAACTAAATAAAAGTGGTAAGTTGAAATGAATACAACCTAATTACTTAGGCCCTGTTTGCATTGGCATGGTTGTCAGTTGCCAATTTTCAGTTTTTGAAAACCATTTTTTTTTATATCCAATTTTATGTTGTTAGTTTTGAAACATAAGTAGGGAACTGTGAGCACAAAAAATTTCATCTTTAAATTAAATTTCTGCAAAGAATTGAAATTTTTTCAAACCAAAAAACTGGCAATGCAACTAGAAACTGGCAACCATCGCAAACAGGGCCTTAACTAAATATGTGTGGGACCTATGACCGATCCCCCTCCCTACGAGGGAGAGAGAGGAAGGTGTCCCCGCATTACTGCATCCACATGGTGTTTTACGTGTCGTAACCGTTTTTATCATGTTTCGTTCGGTTTGTTTTGCAAGGTAAAGAAGTCGCCAGACTCGCCACCATGTTTTTAGGAACATGGAAACCGCGAATGTATCGAACACGAATATCTAGAAAGATACCATGATCGAGCCAAATGTGCCATATTCCCGATGTAGGGCGTGACTTCATGTTACCCAAAAGAGACTCGAGTTCGGGGATGTGAGATATATTCAAATGGATCAAAAGTTTTGTCATTGCATTCACATGATGTTCAATATTTTACCCAATTTCTAGTTTATATCTACGTGGTTTATCACATATTATCTACCAAGAATTGTGTTTTAACCAAGTGAACATGAGATTCGTTTCATGCATGATTTATTTAAATCTAGAGACAAGTCAAGCCAACAAATCACATTATTAATATTATCTAAGAGTTAATCATGATAATAAACATGTTATGCTAAAATAGAAAATGAAATGAAAAGTGATGGAAAAAGAGATTGTCACCAAAATAATGTGCCCTCGGGATAGCTCCTTGTATTAGAACACCTTTTACTTGAGTATGATCTTGGAAAGATCTCGATCCTTGGAGCATGTAAAGTGGGTGCTTGAGTGGTGTTTGATTTTGTAGTGCTTGGATGTGATTTGTGGTGCTTGGGTGTGTTTTGTGGTGCTTGGGTGTGATTTGTGGTGCTTGAATGATTTGTGGTGCTTGGGTGTGTATTTGGGATGAAGGTGGTTGAAGGTGGATGAAAGTGGAGATGATTTTGGTGGTGTAAAGTTGAAGGAGGATGGTGATGGATGTAGATTATGCTAACTCTCTCTCTATTTGGGCATATTAACCTTACTTTGGCCTTTTTTGATTATGTAGGGAGTTCCCTATAATCAATTTGGATTTTTTTTTTATCTTGCCCCCCTTGAAATGAAGGTGGAAGGGGGTTTATATAGTGCTAGGAAGTGGAAAATGGAAGAAAAGAGCATGAAAGGGCACGAAACGGGCAAACCGGGCAATGGAATGCCCTGCTGGGCATGTCTGCCTGGACCACCGGGCACTGCTCCGCCCGGTCTGGCGGTGGGGCCCACCGGTCTGGCGGTCTTGAGACCGGTTGACCAGTCTGAGTTTCGCCGAACCGGTGGCGCCATTTTGCCCGGTCTCGCGCTTCAGGAACATTTTGGGATGCGGGGACCATTTTTGGCGCGTGTGATTGGTCAAGATGATTTTCAGGAATATTCCGCGAGTCACGGGGCGGGTTTTGGACCCGTGGGGCCGGTTCAAGCTTGGTTTTGAGTTGAAAATTTCAAATGCTCATAACTTTTGATTTGAGACTCCGACTTAAGATACGTTTGAAGTTATGGAAAGTTTAGAGTAAGGGCTACAAGATGAAAGTAAAATTTATGAGAGAGGAGCCAAGGTTGAGATTTTGCCTTTGGTGTTTATCATTTGCAAGTCGGCTATTGTTATCGTCATCGGGCGGGGTGAGAACTTAAGAGATACCGATTAGGGTGTCTACAATATGCGGAAAAAAGTGTGTATTGTTGAACTTGGTAGGAAGATTATTATTTTGTTCCCTTTTTCTTTTATGTAAGCAAGACGGTTATTTTCTTTTATCTTTAATCATATAATTAATATATTTCACTTTTAAATACATTTTTATAAGAAATTAACAAAACCGTGCATCGTATGGGACATACAACTAGTATATATATAAAAGTGAATCCTACAATTGTTAGATGGACATGGGGGCATCCACATAAGCAAACTAGGCACACTTAGCTTGACATGTCATCAAAAATTAAATGCATGTGTCTCTTATAAATTACTATATATTACAAGTGTCTTAATATCTCTTTTATTGAATAACACTTGAGTTCCAAAGGTCAAGTAGTTTGCAAATACATGCATTAAAGTAGATATATATATAAGAACTCCTTCCCATATGAGAACTATGAGAACCCATCTAGACCATTAATTGTAAGGATCTAAAGGCTGTCATTTATTGGTGTTCCTCATATATATATATATATATATCAACTAAAAATGAAAAGAAAAAAAAAATCATCTCTCACAATCGTGTTTTCTCTCTCCTCTCGTTCATGCTATCCCAAAATTGAGCGACAAAAACAAAAGCCAATAGCAGATATCGAGAAATTCAACGAAGAAGATCAGGAGAGAGAAAGCAGTATTGGGCATGATTTTGATTTGGGGAGCCGGAAAGAGAAGATCAGGCAGTACTCAGCACAACAAATTGCGTGATGATTGGAATAGGATTGAATTTTATTATTTTTTTTGAGTTTTTGTAAGTCATTAGATGCTTTTCAATTGTTGTGCTACTACAATTGAATAAAGTTGGTTAGTGGTGTGGCAGAGTCAAACTACCGTCGACTTGTGCTCGCCATTACCATGGTTTCAAAATTCCAACCATTGGTGTAGTCAATGATGATCATTGGAGACCTACTAGTGCCATCTTTTTATGACAAAAATCAATTTAATTTTAATAAGTTGGTATTAAACTTATATAGTGGCCATTAATCTTAATATGAATGGATGAGAATTTCTTGCAATGATATTTAGACGTGTATATAGGGCCTGATTTGATGAATGTATAGTTTTGAATGTATAAACGTACAAAGATTAACTAATGAATTTATAGGTCTAAGTAGATGAATGTACAAGGCCGATATATGATGAACGTACGGGCATTAACTAATGAATATAGTTTCAAATGGATGAATGTAAAAGTCTAAACGAATGAGTGTACAATGATGAACTAATTAATTTGCAGGTCTAAATGAATGAATATACGTGGGGTATAAGATGAACGTATAGGTATCAACTAATGAATATTGGTTCTCATAGTTCTCATGAAAACATGAGTTCTCATGGGAACCCTCCTCTCTCTCTCTCTCTCTCTCTCTCTCTATATATATATATATATATATATATATATATATATATATAGTTAGATACACAAAGTGGATGTATCTATCGGTAATTGTACTGTTAGAATGTGTTTATTTCAAATGAAAGAAGCTACACTGAACTTAACTGAACTAAATCGAATTAAACAGAATGGGCAGTGAAAAGTAATATATTAAAGAAAGTAAGTAATAGAACTATAAATGGATTGAACTAGATTGTATACAGAAGTGGTAAGTTGAAATGAATACAACCTAATCACATAACTAAGTATGGGAAGAAAGTGAGAAGTGTTGAACTTGGTAGGAAGATTATTATTTTCGTTCCCTTTTTCTTTTATATGAGCAAGACCATTATTTTCTTACTTTTATCCTTTATCTTTTCCTACATTTATGCCACGTCATACTAAACTTTAACTTTGATTTAATACAAGTTATCAATGCATGGCTTTTCAATGTACTTGACAATACAAGTAGATAGAAAATAAAAAATTAATCTTACTAATTCATAGCTAAATGCAATGTATCTCAATTGATTATTGGAAACCAGTCAAGGAAGATCATAATTTTACTATTCATGATCTACGTTTTAATTACTTATATTTTATTTATAGATTTTATTATCATATAAATGATTTTTTGCGGGAAACCCCCTTATATAATTCACTTTTTGTAAAAAAAGGCCCCTTATATAAGTTTTTTTGTGGGAACCCCCTTATACTTTGGCCATGACCAACCCCCCTTATTCAATTTTTCGGGCAATTTATGGGATTTTAGGACCGATTTGCCCTTGCGAAAATTTTCCAAATGGGTTTTTTCTTTACCCTTTAGATCTTATTTGATTCATACTTGGCATTTTTGTTGAAATTCATATACTAAATTTTTGAAAGGGTGAAGAAAAAACCCATTTAGAAAATTTTCGCAAGGGCAAATCGGTCCTAAAATCCCATAAATTGGTCGAAAAATTGATGATGTGAAATGGATCGTGAGGAGTAAAAAAAAATCAATCTTCCTTTGGCTTGTGATGTTTAAGTATTATTTTAGTTAATTTTGTTTATTTCAATTATTAACTAGTTATTTTAAAATTGTTAGCTAGTTGTTTCTTGTGATAGAAACAGCTTGTTTTAGGCTTAAACTTTTATTTAGCTATTTCCTTTATTTTGTAATAGTTAAGGTTTTATTACATGTGGCCTATATAAAGAGGCTCACAAGTTGTAAAGAGACTCAAGACTTGATGAATGAATATATGAGCTTGGCTCTTGGGGTAAAACCTCTCTTAAAATCATTGCTTTTCTTTATTGAACCTTGTGTTCTTGGTGGATTAAGGTGGATCCTTTAACTTATAAACTTGGTGGGTTATTCTAATCCTTTGTGGGTTTTTCTAATTCTTTATAGTTTATTAGTGGTGGATTATCCTTGAATCCGGTGGATTATTCCTTTACGATTCTTGGTGGTGAAATCGTTACTATCTTTACTTTATTTTGTTGAAAGTTCATTACTTTTAGCAATTATCTTCATTTCTTTTCATCACAAAAATCACACAAAAATATTTTCCGATTTAATTTCTTGAACGAGCTGAGTTTGTGAATCCATTTCACATCAATTGAACAAGGGGGGGTTAGTCATGATCAAAGTAACTTATAAGGGGGTTCCCCACCAAAAAAAAAAAATTATATAAGGGGTATTTTACATAAAGTGTACTCCCTCTGTCCCATAATTAGCTTTCATAAATGTGGTTGACACAAGAATTTAGGTGGGTACTTTTGGACATAATTGCCCTTACACTAGAGACTAAAGTAATAGAGAGATATTATTGTGAGAGAATAAAACAATTGTATTTGTAAGTGATTGGAGAGAGAAATTGGATTTTTTTTTTTTATTGTATTTGTGAGTTAGTGGAGGGGTATTGTAGGGAGGTTATGGGATATTTTGATTTTTGAAAACTAATTATGAGACAAAAAAATGGTGTTTTTGAAAACTAATAGCGGGACGGAGGGAGTATTATATAAGGGGGTTCCCTACAAAAAAATTCTTATATAAATACAAACTAGTTTAAATAATATTCACCATCAAAAATATTGTGGCCTAAAAGCCGAAATTGACTAAATGGGCTCATATTTAACCCTTCGTCTAACCCAAATCAGTTAATCGCCCTACAAACAAGACTACCAAGTCGTACATTAAATTACCAAATCATTAAACTAGGCCCACAAAAGAGATAAAGCCCGCAAGCTGTGTTAGAATTTCTTTATAAATACTGGATTTCATCCTTCATTGAAGGGGTCTGAAATCTAACATAGAAAACCCTGCCATATCATTTCTTCCATCACATCAAGATTCAAGTCTTCACTACAAAATTTTTTAAATTTTTTCCTTATTTTAAGACACAGAAGAAAAGAGTAAAAGTTGTTTGTATAAATGAGAAGTGAGAGAGAAGATGGGACTATTTTTTAGAGGGCTAAAATTGTCTTTTTGATAGATAACTGCAATGTAGTTACGTTATGGTCAAAAATATATTAGTTTGACTTGAAAAGTCAACTATAACAATCAAAACGAGTCCTAATCTTGCCTCTAAAATTAGATTATGCACTTCTAACTTATTTATTACAAATTTATAACTTGCATTAATTAAATTTACGATAATTTAAATATTGGGCTACATCATCTCAATTGTATTATATACTTGACAATTAGTTTTTGTTGGGCATGATTAAGGGTATATAGAGATGGTAAAAATGACTTGGACAAATATAATATAAGACCCGAAATTGATAAAAGATTTGAATCACTGAGGGAAACTACACTGGAGTATGCAGCTGGATGGACAAGCACATTCTCAGGTTATCAATACTCCATTATAATGGTTGGGCACATGTTATCCAAAACAGCACCATCTTTCAACACTGATTCAAAGATATTTGAGGCATTCAGACAAATTTGTGGAGCTCCATATCGATAATAAGACATACCAACGAAACCTTTGAGATGTAGTGATAATTCTTCTAAAATTTCAAAATGTAATAGTATTTATAGCAGCAAGTGTGGGATAGAAAAATCAGTTGTCAATAAAGATAAAATTTAAAAAAAAAAAAACATTATAATAAAACGGAAATGATTGAGCGTTGATTCCACGTTCAAACGATCCCTGCCAGAAAATAAATCAAAGGGCTACATGGTCCCTTTGAGCAAAGTTCCGTATTATTTCTTCCGTGGAATCATTATTGCCTAAAAGAAAGGGCGATAGAATTTTACTAATAGAAATTGATTTTTACTTGAAATTGACTTGAGTAAAATTACAATCTTCAGAAGCACTAAGAAGATAACTTAGCTTGAATTATGCTAAGGTTATGTTTGACAAAATTAGCTGTAACTTGACAAAACTTATTAAAAATAGAAGAGAATAGTTAAAATTTGCTTTGAAATGGTAATGAATTAGCTGTAGGTGTAGCTGCAAAGTGAAAGCTCGCCGGGGAGTTTCCAAAAATTAGTTGTACTATAATTGTTGCTTCAAAAAATGTTTGGTAAATGAGATAAAAATGAACAAGTTACAAGACTTGAACAGTAATCCCTCCGTTCCATTAAAACCTTTACCTCGTCCATTTTGAGCATTCCCTTAAAACTTTTACATAGCCGAAAATATTAAAGGATATTGGGTGAAAATTCTATCCAAACTCACCACTTCTCTCTCATCATTTTTAAACACTGTAAATTATTTTCTTAGCAGTCAACAGTCATTCTCAACAGTCATTCTCTTATCAGGCCGCGATCATCAATACCAATATTTAGCTTACCAGTACTAGGGATGATAATGGGGCGGGTTTAGCTGTATACCACCCCGCACCCGCCCCAAGTGGAGCGGGTATGGAGGAGGATTAGGTGGGTGGTGGGGTGGGGATGGTTTTGAAAGTGTTACCTGCTGTGGGTAGTGGGGTGTGTGTTGATTTGACTTTATACCCGCCTCATATTTGACCCGCCCCACTAGTTTATGTGAACAAACGTTTGATTATATAAAATTCCTATTAAAAAGCCAATTGTATTCATTATTTTCTTTAATTTGTTATACTTATAACCACTTAGAGATAATTTTTCCTTTATTTGACCAAATATTGTGAGTGGTAATTAAATCTGAGGTGGATTGGTGGATACCCGCTATTCGTGGATATCCACTTAGGCGAGGATGGTTTTGAATATATCTACCCACGGTGGGGATGGGGCGGGAATTGGTATAGGAATTTCTTGATGGATGCGGGCGTGGGTGAGGCACTTTCCGCACCCGCCCCGCCACATTGTCATCCATATCCAGTACTCCCTCTGTTCTTTAAAAATCTTTACATCGGCTATTTTGGCCGTTTCCCTAAAATCTTTATATGGCCTGAAACGGAAAAGTTTAAAGTATAAATTTACCCATCTAAACCTCCATTATTCTTACCCACCTATCCCTCCCATGTGACTCTCTCTCTCTGTAGAGGGGCATATTTGGAAGTCAAAGCACACCCCAATTTTTCTTAATTTACGTGCACAGTCAACCCGTCAAGATTTTTAAAGAACGGAGGGAGTACTATTTTATAAACTACCGGTACATTCGCCTGATATATCAGGCCGCCTCATATAATATTTTGTGATTACTCTAAAGCTAGTTGGTGGTATCAATTATATCGTAAATTCTTCGACATCATGCAACACTTGATGTTAATTCCCTAAACTTATCTTAGAATTCTCATTCCCATCTCTTAACTCCCACGTATCAATTTCCCCGTCTATACTTTCTAGAAACAGTAAGAGAGCATCCACCTAATCATTTACTCAACACTGGATGGTCCCTTACTTCCCCATGAGCATTAACAAACTGTTAATAGTCTTATTGTCAACAATGAGTGGTCTTTTATTGCGGTTTCCTGTCTGCTCCCTGAAAATGTGATACTCTTGATTTCATCAATCCCCATTCCCATCCATGAGACTGATGATTATCCTTGTTGTGCTTTTACAAAAATGAAAAATTCTCTACTGCTGAAGCTTATAGTAAGCTCATATCCTCAAAGGTACATAATGATGGTAATCTTGATTGGCTTTGGAAGAGTCTGTGTACACCTAACATCCTTTTCTTCCTTTGGTTGATCTGGCATGATAAAATAGCTAGCAAGAACACTCTTTTTGTGCGGCATATTATATCTGAGAACATTTGTCAAATGTGCGATTTACATGAAGAGAACACTTTACTTGTTTTTTAAGGGATTGTAGCTACGCAAAAGAAATTTGGAATAGTTTTCAACCACCTGACACCTTTTACTTACTTCCCATTAAGGAGTGGCTTAGAAAAAATCTCCAATCTCACCAAACTTTCAATTCCCTCCCTTGGGCTGTCTTGTTTCCCTTTACCATTTCGCATATATGGCTTAGAAGAAACCACCTCTACTTTGAAAACACCTTGATTCCAGTTGAAAATTGAATTAGGAAAATCTTGTGCAAATCATGGGAATACCACTTATGGCACAACCCTCTCAAACCCCGATCTGTTCCTATGGTTGTTCAGGTGAGTTGGACCCCACCTCAACATGAGTGGGTTAAGCTAAATTCGGATGCTGCATTTTCCCTTGTTACTAACAATGCAGGTGCAGTTGGAGTTTTTAGGCAACACAATGGACTATGGATGGTGGGTTACCAATGGAGTACAAGAGCTGACAACCCCAAAATTGCTGAACTACTCAGTATATGATGTGGATTTCAAACAGCAGTGGAGAATGGATGGCAGAAACTGATCATAAGCACTGATTGCATTGAAGTTGCTAAAATGCTCAACAAGGACAATACTACAATGTCTAGCTTATCCAACAAGTTGCTCGGTTGCAGGAAGCTTCAACAGAGACTCAGTGAAGTGCGCGATATTTATGAGCCCAGGGAAGCAAACCAGATTGCTGATATTTTGTCTAAGGAATGTCTGGAGAAGTGGTCTTTTTTTTTTTTTTTTTTTTTTTTTTTTTTGTTGTGAATGTAATTAAACTTGATGTTGTTCCAAACATTTGTAAGGCTAAGTACGAGGATGACCTTGTAGGGAAAGCTTACCCACGTAAATGTAAATCTTTGCTAATGTAATGAAATGAGCTACTACTTTCTGACATAAAATAAAATAAAATAAAATAAAAAAGTTTACAATCAAGAAGAATCGAAAGATACACACCCAAAAACGGAGCAACCCAAACACTGTAAAGTAGCTATCAGTCTTTACTCTGCAATATGCTAGATTAGTACATTGACCCTTTTCCCTTAAGATATCCACTGATCTTGCACTGGACTGTCAAGACAAGTAACTCAGTCAAAGATTGCATTGTATCTCCTGGTTCCTAGCACACTAATTCCACTCTGCCATATGTGAATGCATATTAACATTCAGCTCTCAAATTCTCTCTCTCTGCAATCTCATGTATATTGCTCAAATTTGTATATAGAGCTGAATCCCTTGTGCTTGTTTCACTAATTTCAGCGCAACTTCTCTTCAGCTTGTCAATTTGATTATGGTGGCTGTGATTGTGGACGATCAACAACATCTCGAATGTTTGGTATATAACACCATAAATCTCGCACACCAACTGCTCGATGAAATGTCAAAGAGAGCCATCACTCCTTCACATAAATGTATGTTTTCAGTATTCTTCAAACTTTGAATCCATTGTAGTCATTTACAATATTCTTTCTGCATGCTCCATTGTATGCATGTACCTTCATAGCAAAACCCGTCTTTGGCAAAATGGCAAGTGAATCCGCTATATTGTTTACGTCCCATGTTTGATGTTGAAAGTGCACATTACCAAGAACCTGTTAAGAAGTTATTCAATTTATTCCATAGGGATCGTAACTGAAGGGTATTCCTTTTTGTTCAGTACCCATAAAACTACATTTTTTGAATCTTATTCTATGATCAACGACACTCTTCTCAGGTCCTCTATTTGTGCGGTTGTTTCGAAGGCAAAAACAATCGCCACATTTTCATAATTGTTTGAGCGTTGACATCCCTCCTCTTATCCTTGTTTGTGCTCTTAACGTCCAAAATAGATCCTACAAGTACAATTCAACACAAAATATCCAACAACAATAATTTCATCTAAGACTAACGCAAATAACCACAATTATATCCTCAACCCTCAATTTTCACTTTAAAGCAACACAATATCAAAGTAATACACCCTCAAAATGTGTTTCACTCAATGTTTAAGCACTCCAATCCTGACTCAAGGAATTAACAATGAGATACATACCCATGGCCCACTTCTCTATATATAGGCCTTATGCTACACAACTTTGAATAGGAAGTTACATTTAACTAGAAAACTAATAGAATCCCCCCTCCTCAATTAAATAATAGGGAAAATTTCACTCCGATGACCTGAGGTTTGGACATATTTCACTTAGGTGACTCCACGTTTAGATAATATCTAAGAGGTGGCCTTTTTTTGAAAAGTATCTGAAACCCATTTTTCCGGTGAACGGAGATGTAAAAAGAATGATGTACCCCTACGTTATTATATGTTTTGGCGGGATAATATCAGCTTTTATAACAACAACAAAAAAAAAGGAAAAATATCTGAAACTATAAAAATCAAAACCCTCCTCTCTCTTAACCGTTAAGATTCACACACTCTCTCTCCTCACTCAACTTTTCTCTCGTTTCCTCTCTCTCTCTGTTTCTCCTCTGTCAAAACCCTACCAAAACCCTCAAAATTCGTCACGAAGACACCCAGATCGTGGGTTTAGGTAGCTGATTCTTGGTGTTGCTGAGCTCCCGTTGAAGAATCGCGCCGGAAAAATGCCTGCTCACACGGCATGAGGGAGTCCACCAAAGAAAAAGGTAACCCTCTGTTTTAATTTTGCTTTGAGATGATAACTGTAGTGTTTTTTGTGATTGTTGATGTTTATTTAAACTGAAAATGGCAAAAAAAAGTTCGATTTTAACTTCTCTGACCTAGGGTTTCGGT
>BSSO01004826.1:0-13957 GCA_030267885.1 Mesembryanthemum crystallinum | reverse complement strand
TTTTTATTGTATGTAAAGGATAGTGGGGGGTAAATAAGGGAGAATATGAGGAAAATATAGTTATGTAAAGGTAAGTAGGGGACTTGATTTTGGGAGTTTTGTTAAGGTAAGTGGGGGACGGAGGGAGTATATAGGAACAACCTAAAAAATTGTTTTAAGAGGAGGCATTTCTGTGACTGTCATCCATTTTGAATCAAATTTATTGCATAATTTGAAGGTGAAGTGTGAACTTAAAATAAAACCATCATACCATCTAACAGAAAACAAAGTAAAAACACCTGGCATATGAAAAATGCAAAGAAGAAAAAAGAATCTGCAGCGCTAAACGAAAAACCATGTTCATGTATCCTTCCCCAGAAGATTGTCTCACTTCAGCACACATAAAAATATGTGTAAATGTCAGTGATGAATAGGCATAAAATCACCCAAAACATAATATAAACTTGCATCCAAAACAACTATAAGTGTCAAAAAACATGTATGTCTATCTGAAACACAATCAATGATTATTTGAAAAAATTATCAAATAGATGACAAACAATTTCCACTAAAAGAAGCACAGAAAAAATTGGCCTGAATTAATGTCTTCCACAGGAGTCATTTGATCGAACAACCACTTGTTCCACTCCAAACCAAATGGGAATCAAGATAGACACTGCAGAACATTAGCCAACATAAAATTAAATTTACATCTTAAGTCAAATCACATGTTTCTTGACCCAACTTCTTGAGATTCATCAAACAGTAACTTCAAAATTCAGAGTGACTACAGAGTTCCTCCTAAACAATGTAAAGTAAGAGAATTTGAAAGTAACTTTTCAGAAGAAGCTAGGAGTTACCTTGAAAGTGAAATGGTATAGATCAAATATGCAATCAGAGGTAGGTGCAATTAGCTGAAAAACCATTGAAACCACTTACGGATTGAACAAAGCCTTGATAATAATTCTCACATAAAACACAAGCCAATATTATCAGAAAATCAATATTTGAATATTGTGAGTGATAATTGCAGAAAGTAATAGCATGTCCATAGTAAGTACCTTGAATGAGATAGATAAGAGAGCCAACTGCACTGTGCTTCTGATAGTCCAAATTTGTGGTTTCACCTTATAGAAATAGAAATGCTTGCTTGTCAAGATATAATGCTGCTAGCCAAAAATTCGGTAGGAAAGTTGGCAATGCCTGCCCAAAAACATATTAGTCTTTGAAGCAGGTAGATCAAGGGCAAAAGAATAAGAGATATCGCAAGGAATCTTTTTCAGTTGAAAAGACAATCACTATGCAACAATTGGAAAGTCTGCAAACTTCCCCCATATGAATATGAGTCATAATTTCACATCTCACATTTAAATTGTGACCTTCAGCAATGGTACACAGTTAGTATTAACATGAAATTAATTTTTGAGTTGAATGAGCTTTTGAAAATACCAACTTCAATCACTCCCCAAATATATGTTTTGCAGGAATATATTATAGCATCTGAATATAGCTTCAATGGTAATTATTAATAGAATACTATGTTGCTCCCACTGTGTAATCATTGAATTAGATTTAGTTACATACCACTCAAGTAACATTATTTTTTGCATAATGTAACTATCCATCAATAAAACTACAAAATGAAGCAAGTATCCGCAAGGAGATTTAGTGTTTATAGTCAATCACGGTTCTTGCAACTGTGGAGTCATTTGTTATGTCCTACTTCGTTAGAGTGTTCATAATCATTCAAGATTCTTATTGGTTGAAACTTGTAAAAAGTAATTGGTAACCTTAGGATACAAACGAAAATGGTTCTTAGAAAATCTTCCTATCTGCATTTCTGGGATTGAATCTACAGATAAAATAAAATATACCATTTCAGTTGCCTGAGTAATGAACCTTACCTTATGACGCCACGATAAGTAAGTATCTTCCCATTGATATGAGAATTTCAAAGAGGAATTGGAGAGTTCGGCTCTGACGCTTTGATCGAAGGAAATAGTGAAGATTTGAAAAAAAAATAAAAATGAGTTGAGACTAA
Organism: Mesembryanthemum crystallinum; assembly: GCA_030267885.1. NCBI lineage: Eukaryota > Viridiplantae > Streptophyta > Magnoliopsida > Caryophyllales > Aizoaceae > Mesembryanthemum > Mesembryanthemum crystallinum. The sequence continues at coordinate 11,937 of BSSO01004826.1, read as the reverse complement.
GCAGGATTCAAATGTAAATCAACAACATCAATCCCCTACTCATATACACAAATTAAACAGAAAATGAATTGAACAGAAAGTAGTCAAGAATCAAAAATATAACTCCAACTAAGCTACTCCATGTTCTCATTGTTAGTCTTCAATATTCTACTACATGTTTTTGCTTTGGAACGTAATATATCAGAAATTAAAACAGAAAAGATTCAAAAAAAGTGAATATTAGAGAGGGAAGAGAATAGGCCGGGAGATCCATTCTTGAAACAGTCAAATTTATGGTTGTCTATTTTAACTGAAATGGCACTGTAGGGCATTCAATCAGAATTCAATTTAGTCATTTAAGGGTGAAATTCTTTATTAATTTCTCAAATATATCGTAACTGAAATTACAAATTAGACAATTAGTAATTCAAGATCAACTTGTACTGAATTTATGGCTAAAAATTATGGGTTTATTTGCATTGAATGCAGAGGTTTTCCCACAATTAGTGATAAACACAAGTATTGTTGGCCTTGATTAAATTAATTAAAGTTGAAATTGAAGAGTAATTACCTTTACTAAGAGGAAGAGTCATCGTCACTGGATCGATGACCGGTCGGAAGGGATGAGGAAGATGCTAATGGAGGCAACACCATGTGCACAAAAGGCAGAAGCTTCAGGTGCTTCGGAAGAGGCCATTACCGGTGTAGTTGAAGCGCTTAATCCTCGCTTCATGTTTGGAAAGGACATGTAGAAAGGAGATGAAGGGATGAGGAAGGAGAGTCGGTTGAGGCTATAGTTTTGGGTTCTTTNTCTTTTATTTCAATTCAACTAACCGTTACAAATTATAATCCAGGCAGGCAGGCAGGCAAAGAGATCTGGTTAATTTTTTTTCTCTATCATTTGCTGACTAAGCTTACAGTTGACACATCAGCAGCTTACGTAGCAGGCTCTGGTTGAATCGTCGTGTTTTAAACTAGGAAAAACTTCAAAAAGGGTATCTGAAGTTTGGGGTAATAATAAAAAGGGTGTCTGACATTTACCTATTCCCATTTAGGGTACCCAACCTTTTAAATTAATTCCCATTTAGGGAGTGATGTTTTATTATAATTATTTTCCGAGTGGAACTCCTTGTTACTCCCTCTGTTTCTAAAAAATCTTTACATGGGCAAATTGCACGTAGATTAAGGAGTTTTTGTTTGGAACAAATTTTCTAATTGTACCTTTAGACTTGTGTTGAATTGAAAAGTTTATAAAATCATGAGAGAGAAGCTAGTGGGTTTAGATTTATAATCCAACCTTTTAGTGAGTTGCAAAAAATAATCCAACCTTTCATATTATACACAGAATAATCTCACCTTTCACTGTAGTTGCATGAGACAGTCTTAGTTACCTTCTCCATTAGATTTTAATGACGTAAAAAGAAACCCAGTAAAAAGAACAGGAAATAATAGTCAATGCCGCGTCATAAAAATCTAACAGAGAAGGTAATTGCGTCCACCCGGGATCGTTTCGATCAACTATAGTGAAATGTGGGATTATTCTCTGCAAATATGAAAGGTGGCATTATTTTCTGCAACTCGCTGAAAGGTTAGATTATTAGAAACCAATTTTCCTTTTTTTTAATATTGTTTTATGATTTCACATAGGCATTGAATTTCATTGGAAAATTGGTAATTTATTTTTTGTGGAGAGATTTGGTAATTTTATTTAAATGAAAGTGGAGAGATTTATTTACTTTTTGTGTTTTTGGTCCTGAAATTTGAGGGGTGTACATAAATTTTTTTTTTATTAAATTGAAAAGTAGGGGAGATATGAGGAGGCATACTCTAAAAAAATTCAAACAATGATTCTCATTTCATTTCCCACTTATTGGTGGGAATTTTTGAATTTTAGGAGTACATTTGAAACTTAAAAATTCAAAATTTCCCCCCATTTACACAAATGAATTGAAATAAACTCTCAAGTACAAATACCCTCCCATACATCATTTACATCAGTTGAACCAAGAAACCTAAAGAATCAGAAACACCACATAATCTCAGACTTTGAGCTTGAACTAGATTTCCTCCTGTCTCTTTCTGGAACCTCTGGAACTTCAAGAATTGAGGTGGATCATGGTGAAGTACCAAATTTTGAAGAGCTCCAATTACTTGATGAAATGAATGAAGAGCAATAACTCTACGGTGAGAATCAACATGATGACTTCTTCTTCCAATTCATACCAAAAGAATAGTGTAAATGGGAATCAGATTTGGATGGAGAGTTTGATTCGGATTCTGATTCAGAACCAATCATTCCATCCCAAATAGCACACACAGGAATAAACCAAAATGAAGGATTAGAAGGAGAAGAAGAACCAACAACATTTCAGCCACACATACACCAAAATGAAGGAGTAGAAGAAGAAGAACCAGCACCATATAAGAGAAACATAAAGAAGAAGATTGCAAATTTGCAAAGACAATTAATCGTGCAGCAGATACTCAGATCATTCACAAACAAAAAAATTGATATCGGGACAATTAATAAAGCAGCTTCAGACTTCCAATGCTCAAGGCAGACTATAAGCGCAATATGGTAGCGAGCTAGAATTCAAATGGAGTCATTGCAAGCTATCAATGTGAGCCTAAGGTACAAAGGTAATGTAGGGAAGAAGAAAATGGTGATAGATTTATCTCGATTGAAAGGCATTGAGCTATCATTAAGGAAAAAAACATAAGGCAAGTGGTACTACAATTAGGGGTTTCATCCTCAACAACTTGGAGATTAGTCAAGAGAGGTGATATAAGAAGTCATAGCAATGCAATTAAGCCTTATTATTTAAATCATGAGGGGATGAAGAAAAGGTTAGCATTTTGTCTTTCAAAAAATTCACTTGTTCAATGAAACACCATGGTTTGAGGGGTTTTACAATCATGTGCATATTGATAAAAAATGGCTCTACTTAACCAAAGAATACAAGCACTATTATCTATTTCCGGATGAACCAAAGACACAGAGAATGTGTAAAAGTACAAGATTCATTACAAAAGTGATGTTCATGTGTGCTGTTGCTAGGCCCAGATTTAGTGAAGAGGGTGTTGTTTATTTGATGAAATGATTGGAATATGGCCATTCACTGTTATTGAACCAAGTAAAAGAAAATAAAAAAAACAGACCTAGAGGGGTTCTTGAAACTAAACCTATATCATTCATAACCAAGAAGGTGACAAGAAGGGTTTTAGTGGACAAGTTGCTGCCGGCCCTAAAAAACAAGTGGCCAGAAAGTAATATCGGAACAGTGTGGGTGCAATAAGACAACGCTCTACCTCATTTAGCTATAGACGATGCAGAATGGGTAGAACATGCAACTAAAGATAGGTGGAATATTCAGTTATGTTGTCAACCACCTAATAGTCTAGATTTCAATGTGTTGGACTTAGATTTTTTTAGACACTTGCATCAAGTCAATACTTGACAAGCCCAAGAGACGCATGTGATATAGTGAATGCTGTGACATAAGCTTACTAACAGCAAGACCCACATAAACTCAACAAAGTCTGGCTATCTCTTCAGTATTGCATGAATGAGTGCATCAAAGTAAGAGGTTCAAACTCTTATAAGGTCCCACATGCAAGCAAAGATGCTACGGAAAGTGAGGGGATTTTACCTACTGTTATTCAGCCAGACAATGAAGAAGTAATGGCAGCACCAACATGGCTAAATAAAGGTGTGATACTACGTGAAGACTACATGGTGGTAGATGGCTTAGAAATGCAAGAGTTTGAGACACAAGACATGGAGTCCTAGTTCATCGACACAAGAATGCAATATTTTGGGTAAAGTAAATTTCTTTTGTGATTAAATGACAAGTGAACATGTGCATGTTTGTATTTGGGCTAAACTTTGTTATTTTGTGTATTGAACAATTAGAAACCAACATGTCCATTGTTCATTTATTTATAGAAGTTACATAGAAAATGGGTTAGTAATGAATTAAAACAAGGCTTATTTGCGTTGCATACTCTATACTTGACCACTTGACTTGTTTTATTACGGACTATGCTTTCAGAGTGTTCTCATCATCAAGCATTTGCCTCCAAGTAATGAAAGTCAAGGGTGGCAATAACTAAGTTAGGTCAGTCAGCCTCCTACCCGACTTTCATCACTGGTGGCAAACCTACATTACAGTTCATTAGGCTCACATTGACTGGTAAGGGACATTGGTTTCAGAGTGTTCTCATCACAAACCAATTGCCTCCAAGTAACGACAGTCAAGGGTCGCAATAATTGATCTACATCAGAAATGTTTCCTACGTTAATGTCGTTACTGGTGGCATTAAAATCAAATCATACGAAGGCTGACACTTAAGGGACATTGGTGTCAGAGTGTTTCCATCACAAACCTTTTGCCTCAAAGTGATGACATTGAAGGGTGGCAATAACTGATCTACATCGATCAGTTTGCTTCCAGCGTTAATGTCATTAATGGTGGCATCATTAAAGTAAACTGATTAGTTGCCAAGTAATGCAATGAAATTGAATAAAGATCCAATTAGGGTTTGGTGAAAAGATTAGGGTCCAATTATTCCTAATTAAATGTAATTAAATTCAATTATGATCCACTTAGGATTTGGTGACCAACTTTGGGTTCAATGAATCCAACTTAAGTCTCATCAAATCCAATTAAGATTCAAATAAGGTATGGTGAACATATTAGGGTCCAATTACTCCTTATTATGTTCAATTAGATTCAATTAAGATCCAAATAGAGTATGGTGAACAGATTAGGGGCTAATTAAGTCCAATTAAGTTAAATTAAGTCCAATTAAGATCGAGTTAGGGTTTCATGAACAGATTATGGTTCAGTTAGACCCATGTAAGTGTAATTATGTACAATTAAGATCCAAATAGGGTTTGGTGACGATTAGGGTTCAATTACTCTTACTTAAGTCCAATTAAGTTCAATTAAGATCCAATTAGGGTTTGCTTAACATATTAGGTTCAATTAAACATAATTAAGTCCAATTATATTCAATTAAGGTATAATTAAGATTTGGTGGACAGATTAGGGTCCAATTATTACAAATAAGGTCCAATTAAGCTCAATTAAGATCGAATTAGGGTTTATGAACAACGTAGGGTTCATTTACTCTAACTCAAATACAATTAAGATCCAAATAGGGTTTGGTGAACAAATTAGGGTTCAATTACTCTTATTTAAGCCCAATTAAGTTCAATTAAGATACAATTAGGGTTTGATAAACATATTAGGGTTCAATTAGTCCTAAATAAGTGTCATTTTATTCAATTAAGATCCAATTAGGGTTTGGTGAGCATATTAGGATTCAATTAGTCCTAAATAAGTGTAATTAGATTCAATTAAGATCGAATTAGGGTTTGGTGAACAATTAAGGGTTCAATTAGTTCTAAATAAGTGTAATTAGATTCAATTAAGATCCAATTAGGGTTTGCTTAATAGATTAAGGTTCAATTAAACCTAATTAGATCCAATTTCATTCAATTGACACTAATTTAGGGTTTTGTTTGCGGATTACGGCTCAATTAAACCTCATTAAGTCCAGTTGAATTCAACTAACATCAAAATAGGGTTTTGATTGCATTTTGGGGCTCAATCAATTCATGCATTTTATAGATCATGCAACAACCAACAAAAACCATCATGCATTCACAGATCATGCAACACCCAACATAACAATTGTTGTCATGAGAATCCGCTTGGCCATAGGGTGTTCAATATATGTGTCCTAAAAAGCACTTTAAAAGCATAACACACCCCAAGAAGTTATACAGATAAAATTAATCATCAAAATTCCTAAACATAATATAATTATCCAAAAACAATATATCATTGCGGTTGTAAGATGAAAACAACTATATATTCGCAGTCATTGCAATTACATTTAATGCCTTCCCAAGCAGTGGACGTACAACGGCCGCTAGTGCAGTGTGCTTGCCCAAGCGGATTTACTGTCCGCCCAAGCACAATTGTAATCAACCCCGTTTTCCTTGCTGCTTCTTCTCCTTGCTACCCGATTTATTACGACCTCTTCCACAATATGTCTTGACATTTTTGAAACATCTAGACATATTTGAGTGGATCCTAACATATCCAAGATGCAGTTTATAAAGAAGACTATATAGGCACTCAATTGGAAAATGAATTGTTTGTCATTCTCTTTCACCTGTGGACCAAGGTTCAGGCAACAAAATTATCAAATTGTAATGACAGTTTGTGGATGCTATAGCAATCCACATCTTTTCTTTACCTCCACAGCAATTCTAAGTGACTAGAAGTAACCTTAATGTAGAAGTACAGCGAAGGTCAGAAACAAGGAGACCAAGATGATACCATGTCAAGAGTTTTCAAGTTTAAGCTTAAGCAACTAATGAAATGTCTTACCTTTAGTATTTCTTGTTAAACTAGCTAGACCTAAACAAACAAGAGAGAGAGAGAGAGAGAGAGAGAGAGAGAGAGAGAGAGAGAAACCCATTGGAGGCAGCGTGTGCGGCCATCGGGGGTTTCCTGGTCTCCAATGGAGACTGCGTCTCTGAGAGCTGCTTGCAACCTGCTAATTTGTTGTTATTATGCGTAATCATCTAGTCAAGGTATCAAAATGGAAGGATTTCTACCAAAATTGTCCCAAATGTGGGGCTCCCAAAAACTTCAATCAGAAAACACAATATTGATTCTCGGCGGCACCCCGTTTTAGTAATGGTGGAAAGTTCACAATTTTTGTCGACAATTTGGTGAGGGAGATTATAAAAAATGAAGTTCATGAGATTTTTGCAAATTTTGGGACGATTAGGAACATTTATGTCTCGAAGAAGATGCGAAGACATTCAAAACTATGCTTTTGTTTTGTCATGTTTGAAAATGATGAAGAGGCGCAAAATATAGTGGATAAGACTAGAGGGATGTGGGTGAAAAGAGATGAAAATATTTGTAAGAAGGCTATGTTTCCTTGGAACTATTATTTGTCAAGTCAGGTTCATTAAGGCAAGTCAAGTTTGCGTCTCAAGCTGGAAGACAGAGACATGCTCCAAGGCAAACTAAATAGATATGGGAATCAATTCGCAAGGTTGCTGAGGCATATGAGCAAGATATCACCAATAACTATTAACAAGGAGAGGAATAACACGAAGAACCCAAAACTCAACCAGAAGAGCTACAATTGAGGACAATTCAACGTAAGGTTAGCTCTAAAAAATTGCTGTAGCTTAAAAAGAGTTTTGTTGCAGAGTCTACTACTCCTATTTATTTTCAATCACTGTGCTCTAAATTCATGAATGAGTAGTTGGGTCTAATGAAGATTAGAAATCTTGGAAATTTTAAAGTTTTATTCACTTTTGAATCTAGTGATGATATGTATTATGAAAAAGAGTATTTTTTGGAGCATTTTGTTGAGGTAAAAAAATGATCTCAATATGATTGATGTGAGTCTAGAAGGGTGTGGATTGAAATATTTGGTTCCAGCACGAGCATGGTGTACTAGAAAATTTTGAAGTTATTGGGGGTTTGTGGGTTGGTGTGGTTTGCCTTGATAGAGATACAAGTTTGGGAGATGAAATGGGGTATGTGAAGGTGCTGATTGACACTTTGTATATGTCTTTATTGAGGATGAATTTTATTTTGATATGGGGGATTGCAACTTTGTGGTTCATATTCTAAAGATTGTTTTTTTTTTCCTTTGAAATATGTGCATAATCATCCCACCAAAAGTAGTGAAACAGTTAGTTCTATGAATTATTAGTGTCTAATCCCATTAATAAGGAAGAGAATGTAGTTGATATTTGTATCTAGGTCATCATGCTTGAAAATGATATGGTTGTATGTCCTCAGGAGTGAAACAATGTTGACAGAGATTTACATGAATCTGTTGAGAGGCGGGATGTTCTAGACAATGTTGAGGGTTTGATGTTTACAAAGGAAGTTGATATTATAGATATGGAAGTCGATGAACCTAGCTTGGAGTCGACCGCGAGTCGCACAATTACAGCTCTTATGTATTTGGTTTTGATGACAACAAGCAAATGAGCTTAATTGTGCTAATGAATTGCAAGTTGTTTGAATGTTTGTTTGAAGGTTAATAAACTTGTTGATGATTGTCTTGGTGCTTATTGAAGATCAAGAAGAGCACGAAGTCTTTATTATTTGAGCTTTTAATTATGCATCTTTAGATTTCTTGTGAGTACTTATTATGCTTAGGATAGATAAGGATTGCATGTGATTGAGTATGGATTTATAGCATGAGTTGAGCTGTGTGCTAGTGGAACAGTTCCATGTTAGAACCTGTTCCACCCAACAGCAGCACTATACGTTTAGTACGTAAATGATTATATGTAAATATACTTGATTATCTTTATGTAATCTTCTAGAGAATATTTAGATATAATTAGTTAAGTATCTATATGAGATAAAATTAGTCAAAAGGTTTTTAGAAAATATACTCAGACTTGGGCTGCAAGAATTTTCCTAAAAACTAACTTTCCTATTTGCTAAAAAATAGAATTTCCATATCTTTTATGAGTTGGAAATTAATATCTTTTGGAAAGTATTTTATTGACTAAATTTCTATAAAGTAAAATCAAATTTTATCTCATCTCTTACTTCCTAAATAGTTGGCATACTTTATGGCAATTATTCTTAACAGTTCTAGTTTACATAAAATAGGTTTATGTATCTAAACACTATTTTGAAAGTTAACTTGACTTAAGGAACTAACCTATACACGCCTATTTATACGGACGAGCATGAAGTCAGTTTCTTATGCGCCATAAACCGAGTTAAATTAATCCATACTTGAGAGCTGTGATTTGAGTCTCCCTTTGCATAATCTAGTATATAGGATTACTTTGTAATTCTTCTTTTTGAGAAACACAAATTGGTCTATTTCTTCAAGTAGAGTCGCTTGAAGAGGTGATACAAGTTAGGGTTAACTTATATGGGTGTTAGGTATTGAGTGAGATCTAAGAGTGATTCTTCTAATCAGCATACTTCTTAATAAAAGAAGTAGTATTGGCAAAATCTCTACTGGGTTGTGGTTTTTACTCTCCGTGGTTTGAGAGGGTTTTCCACGCTAAATCTTGCATTTGTTATCGGCGTTTCTGGTTACTGCCTTTGAGTGAAACAGTTCCATCAGACCTGGTTCACAGTGTGTTTGAGTTCGAAAAAGTTTCAATAATCTCAGGACTGAATTCACCCCCCTCTTGAATCCTTCCACGTACATCAACAACTATAATTAATTACGATATATCAAAGAAAATTAAGTTATTGTCACAGTGAAGGCAAATAAAACCTCTTGCGCAGCTCTCGCTAGTTCAAGTTGTAGCCCTACCTTGACATCTTCTATTCCTCTCGGTTTCACTCAATTGATATTAAGATGGATGCTACTGAACCGATGTTGGATAACAAGGGGGAAAAAGTTGAAAAATACATAAGAATGCTTCTAAAGGCAAAGGAAGAAAAGAGTTTGCTAACCGGAAAGGAAAGAAAAAGATTTTCCTTGAGGTTAACGAAGAGGATAAGGACCGTGCTTATAGCTCGGAGGATGACTTCGGTAGTGACCATGAAGCGTCTACGAGAACATGGCACTTGGGAAAAGTTTTAGGGATGATGGCTCAAGATGATAGGTAGGAAATTCAAGCTCTCACTCAAGTGAGAAGGGACGCAAGGCTAGCCAAAAAAAGGTCAAGATGATGTGCATGGTTACTTATAAAGGGATGATCGTGGAAACTTTTTTTGCAATAGCAACTTGATAGCAATGTGCTTTTGAAAATGCAGGAGAGATTTATGTTGATTTAGAGGTCTTTACTTCATTTGTCTTTTGTTTTTTCGAGTAGTTTTATGGTTGTAATTCCTTTTCGTTTGAACTTTTTTTGTTTTCCCTACACTATTTTAGAGATGTGGGCCTCTTTAATGAAATCTCTAATTATCGAAAAAAAACTAATTGAATGTGTCATCAAGGCCTACTAGTTTGATACTAATGTAACTGGTATATTCTTTTCTTCAGGAGAAAAAATAATTTAGGTCGAATCTAATACAACTAATTCATATGACGATTCCACTAATTATCTACCCTAGACGATGGATAAGTAATCAAATAGATTTATAATTATTTTTAAAACATGCAATTAGTTAATAATTACGGTATAAACTACCCTCCATAAAGCCCCATTTTTCTCTCTCCCATTCCCCTTGTCTATTCATCTTATTCACCAACCATCACTGTAAATTGTCCAACGCCACTCCAATCAAAGATAATAAAAACATCCCCACTCACCTACCATTGAACACCACTGCCAAGTACCCCATCAACAGCCACCACAACCAATTCTGGGCATCGTGCAAATCTTCATTGACGATCGACGGTGTGAGGACCACGAGAAGTATTGGGACTTAGTGTCAGAATAATTAGGTGTAATACCCGTTATTTTTTGAGCTATTTTCAAGTAAGTTAAAAATCGAAAATTAAGCGATTTTACATTAGAAATTTAAAAGACGGTGCAGTTTACTTTTCTGTTGTTAATTGTGAGTATTTTAAGCTCTAGAATAGCATGCCCACTTAGGATAAATTAGAATGGTAATTAAATTAAAATGACTATTGCTAGAATTTAGGAGTAATTTCTAGTATATTTGGAGATATTTTGGTGGGTAAATATAATAAAAGAAAAAGAAAAAAAAAAGAAAAAGAAAAAGAAAATGAAGGGGAAGAGAAGTGGAAATTCTAGAAAGGTTGTTTTTCTGTTGGTATGGGGGGAAGGATTTTAGAATGGCCAATGAGCTTTCTACAGCTTATGGGAAACTTGCCAAAATATGAAATAAGAGGAAGGGACCCTAATCATTCAACTGATTGGTCACCCAAATTATAAAGGGAGAAGCTCCTTTATCTCTCTCCTCTACTCAGTCTCTTTCTCCCTCAAATCTCATTCTCTCTCTCGTGCTCTCTTTCTCTCTCATCAAGCTCTCTCTCTGCCTCTATGTTCTTCTCTGTCATATTCATCACCATCACCGTAACACCACCACCATCCTCCATCATCACCACACCACACCAATGCTACCACCACGCCCCCTTCTCACCACTGTCAGCGACAACACCACCTGCCGCCACCATTACCAACCAGCAGCAACAGCCACACGTCAGTAGCAGCATTTGGAAGCCACCAAACGAGGACCCATTACCGAGCCGTGTCCTATTAGCTCCCTAAATGAGGCTTAATTTTCAGTTCAGTCTGAATTCAATTATTCTAGTAGTTAAGCCCTAATTGCTTCAATTTGGGTTATTAGTTGATTTAGATTGATTTAATAAATTAGAATGCTATAGGTAGATTCTACTAAGGTTTGATTTACTGATTTTATAGGTTCAAGTGATAGTTAGTGGACATTGCTAATTAGGAGCCGGAATCAATTGCTAGAAGGAGGAATCGCTAGTGAGGTAACCATTACGTCTACCAACCCACGATTCCCTTTTAAACTTGTTTTGATCATGTTATGTGCTTGGATGACATTAAGCTTGCATTGGGAATCATGTGGGTTTAGTTCTTTGTTCACGAATTCAAGCTGTATTAAGTTATGCTATGTATATATGTGCTTGAAGCAGTTGTGTATGCATTTAGACTGAGGATCATATGGACGGTAGTAGGCTCTTCTGTAGTGCAATTAAATTCAATTATATGAATGGTATGAGACTTAAGAGAACAATGGTGGGTTTGGGCGTATAAAGGTTAAGTGATTAATTGCTGCTACTTACTAAGAAATATCTGCGTTATATGTGTGTATTGTTTGCTCTAGACAAGTTCCTTCAGGTCTATTATAATTAGAAGATAGTTATTGATAGTTTGACAGAAAATACAACTTACATATATGTTGTCCAGAACATAAAGCTTAATTAAAAGAGGTTTTTAAATGCCTTTTGCGACAATAAAACTAATGGCTAAGTTATGAATACATTAGGTGA
>BSSO01004825.1:0-13957 GCA_030267885.1 Mesembryanthemum crystallinum | reverse complement strand
GTTTTGAAAAATTTTCAACTCTTTATAGAAATTGAATTTAATGCTGAAATTTGTTGTGCTTACAGTTGTCTGCTCAATTTTCAAAACTGACAACAGAAAACTGAAAACCAAAAAAAGTGGTTTCCAAAATCTGGTTTCTAAGTTTTCAAAAAAACTGAAAACCGGCAACTCAGAACCACCCCAAACAGGGCCTAATATAATGAAGAAAGAGTAAGCAAGTGGATCAGATTGACTAATCAATGTAACAATAAATAATGTCAATGTAGAACACATATCATCAGGGTGCTAAGATAGGTTGCATGGACACGAATATATATATATCGACTCAAGATAGACAAGTTGAAGCAACATTTACAAAAGATCAAAAGTATAATATGTCTAGAATCCAAATACCAATATATGTCATGTCCACGTATCCGACACACAACACATAACCTGTTTAACTGTTTAAGGCTTTATGATGAGAGCAAAAGCAGGAAATGGTTACCCAAAACCAAAACCTATTTTGCAAGGGCCCCAAAACTTTGGGCATGACACATTCATAAGAATCATAACTCATAAGACAAGCTAAACCCATGTGCCAAACGCGTGATCCGTGCATCAGTATTAAAATACTGTATCAATTTTATCACTATGAGAGAGAGAATGACAGTGAGTGAGAGAGAGATCATCGTATGTTGTGCCTTTGATGATGATGGAATGTGACCCGTACACGAAGCCGTACATCTGCTGTATCCCCTTTTACCACGTGTCCTCTCGCCACCATTTTCTCGTCCATTTCTTCTTCCCACAATCCCACCCAACGGGAAAACAAAACAAAAAAAAATGTCGAGCGACGCCATTGATGCATGACCTAACTAACCTCGATCAATAATCAATCAGGGGTAACACAGTGAGAGAGAGAGAGAGAGAGAGGAAGAAGAAGATGATTGGGATGGTGAATGCACTGGCGGCGTTACGAATGGTGGCAAGAAAGTTGGAAACAGAGGAAGAACACTTGCCGTTTGGATCTTTGTGGTGGTTGATTTACGCCGGAATTTCGTGTTTGTTGGTTCTTTTTGCCGGTATCATGTCGGGTTTGACTCTCGGATTGATGTCGTTAAGTCTCGTCGACCTCGAGATTCTTCAGCGTAGTGGCAATTCCTCTGAGAAAAAGCAAGCTGGTAAGTTGTTTAACCCTAAATGTTTCATTCTTTTGTTTCTCTTTGTTTTAATGTCAATGTAGGACCACTGCGTTACTGTTGGTTGGGGACCCATCTGAGGATTTATGGCAACTGCCTAATGTAGTAATTTTTAGGGACTTCTTTGTTTGATAGTTTCTTTATATGGTATCCTTGAAAGGAAAATAGTTGGGGTGTGGTGGGGTTGGATACTGGATTCAAATCCCGCTAGGCCTCTTTGTTGAACCCGGCAACAGTGATCTTGTAGGTTTGCCTGGTATATGTGGGTCATGGACAATTGCATAGATACAAAATTTTCTCTGTATGCACACGAAAGAAAGGATTTACAATGTCGTGGGGTTAAGTTCATCACTCACATAGTGTATATTCATCACTCGTAGCATATATATATTCATCAGTATTATGGATTCCGTAGAAAAATTGTATATTCATCATTTTTAAAATGGATCACCATAACATGCATATCCATTAATTACCTATACGGGCTAAAATCTTAACCCTTAATTTTTGAATTGGATGGCTTAGATTATAAGTTCATACAGTTAGCACCTGAACCTGAATCTATATATAGTTATGTAAATGTTCATGATTACTCCGCTTGTAGTTGTTATTGCGGTTGTGAATGTTATTACTTTTAGTCATGTAATGATGTTTACATTGTTTAAACTTAAGCAATTGTGATTGAACTCTTCTCCTATCACTCATCTCCACCTTTTCTTCTCCACCTTAACTTTACTTCATAGATTGATGATGTATTACATTGTAATCATATTTATTTTCAATTAAATGAGCCTAGATGTCTGCTCTTTATTTATTCCATTTGTGTATTGTTTTTGAAGGATTTGTAGCCTTTTGACTTTGGTGTATTTAATTATTGTTCTGTTTAATCATGAACAAATGTTGGAATTTGATTTTTAGTTGATTGTGTTTTATTGAAATTCATATATGACTATGCTAGTTTTGTAGTTACATTTATGCAAAAATTGGTAGTTACGTTATATGTAGATCAAATTGTCATGATTTTTCTTTTAATTTTTTTTGTAAATGTTTCTGTTTCGGTGTGCATCTTTTCTTTCAGCTGCCATTCTTCCAGTTGTGCAGAAGCAACATCAGCTGCTAGTCACCTTGCTCCTGTGCAATGCTTGTGCTATGGAGGTAAGTGGGTACAACTTCTTTTGTGTGCAAATAAGTTTTGCATGAGGATGAGGGATAACAGAATCAGCTTCCTCATTGATCCAGAAAACCCAAATATTATGTAGAATGAGAGCAAGAAAAAAGTAGTGGAATATCTTTTGGTTTCTGGATGATTATGTATGCTGCGTTTGTTTATGATATCGTCTTCACTAATAGAATTAATATAACTGACAATTATGTCAGGGGGGCTTAAAAATCTTAAATTATATAAAATGTGTACAGAAAAAACTGATTTATGACTTTTCAAATTTGAGAAGTCTAGATAAGTTTGAGGAGTAACTTCGATGAGTTAAAAACTTTGAAATGGTTCGGCACATAGGAATTCATTAAGGTGGGAGTATGAAACTGTATCTTCTATGCTTTGTGATCTCAAATACTCTACATTCAGAAGGAACTTTCGTAGGACAGCTCTACAGGGAACTTTAACTCGCAAGGATGAAATAAGATAGAAAAATCATATTAGAAGGTAAGATGAGGTTTGAGGTGGTTTGGATGCTTAATTGCAATATCAGTCAAAGAATGCATTAAAGAAGTGTTTAGTTGAGATGAAGGGCACTGCGGAAAGAAGGGTGGTCATGGAACAGCTTATGAGGAATGAGGAGGATGAATTGGTACTCTTGGACTGGGAGGAATGTCACTTCAGATGAAACAGTTGATGGAAGAGGATGTGTATGGGGGAACTTCTTCACTTTGTGGCTGACAGCGGATCCTCCCAGCATATGGCAGTACATATGCTGCGTCATGTGACTATGGTTTTATGATCTGATGATGAGTTTCTACCCTACTCTGTCTGAAGACTTCTTTATCTGGAAGAAACATAATCTTTTGGGACCCTGGGCTTGCAATGAAGCAGAAGCAGCAGAAAAGAATGGATTACTGCAAGCTGGATTACAAGCGTAATCTACTTTTTGTAGTATGTCTGATGATCATGCATCTTATTTTTCTCATTTGCTCCTCTCTGAAAGTTGTGTCCTATCTCTCAATGACTTCTGGAAACTGAATCCTGTGTGATTGTGGAAATTGTCTGTTTGCATACAGCAACCACCGATGAGGAACTACATTGCGATACGGGTGAATGTAGTGGCTCTACTCTCTGATAACCTTCCATGACCAGAGATGTATATCTTTTAGGAAAGAGATATAATTTCGGGTAGTTGACCTGCTATGGTGAAAATCATATCAAATTCCTTGCATGAGATGGATATTTGACATATTACCATTGGATACTTAAGACCATGCCAAATAACTGACAAATAGTCTAACCCACCTATGATAATTTTCTTTCGTGGTGTTGGGGAAAATGATATACACTTGCTATCAGGTATCTTCGTTCTCATTTAACTCTCAATAACTGATTATCATGATTATTCCTGCAGGCCCTTCCTTTGTACCTGGACAAACTTTTCAATCAGTTTGTAGCTATTGTGCTGTCAGTAACGTTTGTCCTATCCTTTGGAGAGGTCTTTGAAGCTATTCTAATGGTTTTTTGTTTTTACATCATATTATATCCAACGGTCATTCTAAATTGCACTATTATTTGTTAGGTTATTCCACAAGCTATCTGCTCCAGATATGGACTTGCTGTTGGGGCTAATTTTGTGTGGCTTGTGCGCATACTAATGATAATTTGCTATCCAATTGCGTACCCAATTGGAAAGGTATCATTTTGACAAAACTGTGGTTAGGTTTGTTTTAGTTTTGTGTGTTTTCATCTTACATTTGTTATTACTGATTTCAATAACTCCTAATCATTTCCTTCATTGTTTTTTTTTTCTTTGTTTAATGAAAGAACTTCAGTATTAAATATTGGATGCCTTTTTAACTTGATGCTCAACTATTATTTACAAACACTAATTTGGAACTATGTTTTATTAAGTGCGCCAGTAGGTTTCTGGACTATCTTTATCATAATCTGTGGTCTGTTCAGCAAGGTCTGCCAAATGCGTAGCCATAACCTTCTTCACAGAAATACAGAGAACTGATGAGATTTATAGGCCCCTTCATTGCATAGGAGAAAGTGGAAGATATTCATTGGTTATTATTTCTAATTCATTTAACAAAACTGATTTGCAAATGTACTACCATGTAGGTGACATGTTATGAGGTTATACATCTCCGATGAAGGAAGTTGTACATATGAAAATCTGAAATGAAGTTAGGTTTCTCGTGTGAATTTGAGATCTATCTGTGTCTTCTAGGTAATGGTTGTCTATCTTTACTTGCTAGAGATAGTCACCAGTCACAGATTCCTCACTCTGGATATGTTCTCTCAGAAGCCTCAAGGGACTATTGGGTTCAAAACTGGGCAGTGCTGCTATAAACTAATAAAATGTTTTAAAAGACAATGAGTGGGGAAAAGAGGTGGCACAAAGTCAGGATTAATCTTTTGAGCTTTGCAGGCAACTAGTGAAGTTTGATTTTGGTGAGGGGAGATACCATCTCTCTGTTTTTCATACCCTAATCTTGTTCGTGGTCTGGTGAACATGAGTAAGCATTAACCAGAGATGAAAGAACTCTTAACATATTTGTTCAAGATGTGAATTATATGTAAAGTAGAGAAGGTAGATAACTGAAATATTTTGAAGGCAGAGCAAATTTTGACCTAAACTTGTAGCTTTTAAATGGAGTCCTTAATATGCAGTTCTTATGGTGCAGATAAGATATTGTTTACTGTGGTACCCTTGAGCAAAGGTGAGTTTGTGTAGCTTATAGGCATGTAACTAAATATGCTAGTTAATTGAAGTTCATTTAATTGCCAATCTAATCATTTCTTACTGAATTGAAGTTCTTATATTAGTTTGGAAAAATTTCAAAAAGGGTGCCCGAGGTTTGGTGTAATATTAAAAAGGGTGCCCGACGTTTGTATATTCCCATTTAGGGTACCTAACTTTGGAATTCATTTTCATTTAGGGTCCAATGACTTGACGGTGTTAAATTTTCTGTTAGATTAGTGACGTGTTCGAGGATGGTTTGATATCTGTGTGTCATTGATGGTAATTTTACACTCATATGGGAAATATATTTTACACTTACAGCCTCGGACACGTCACTAATCTAACTGAAAATTTAATGCCATCAGGTCATTGGATCCTAAATAAAAATGAACTCAAAAAGTTAGGTACCCTAAATGGGAATATGCAAACGTCAGACACCCTTTTTAATATTACACCAAACCTCGGGCACCCTTTTTGAAATTTTTCCTATTAGTTTTTGTCCTTTTTGTCTGAAGATCAACAGTTTCCCCACTTGTAGCTTACAGTATGATTTTGTTTGGTGTTTTGTCTATCATTTAAGCACTCTGGAAATGGCTATAGGGGGATTAACACAGAGTCACCATTCTTGTGTCTAAAGTTAGTCAGAGTTAATTGCACTTATCATTTTTCTTGACGGAAGTGAAGAGAAAATTTAGATTGGAAGATTGATGGAACGACAACATTTATTTTGTTAAGAGATCCTTGATTGAATTTGCTACAATTTTTTTGTCACCATTATTGTGGTATTCTCTAAAACTAATGGAAAGACTAATTGTCTGTGTTGCTGGATAAGTTATTCAGATCTTAGATAACTAAGTAACTAATACTTGCTTTTTTCAAGTACCCAAGGGGCCAAAGCACATCCTGATGATTGAACTACGTAGCATACCTGGGATACACAATATCTGACCTAAAATGATGTATGGTACTAAGTTCATTGCTTGTTTTTTTCTTGAAAATACAGGTCCTAGACTATTTACTGGGACATAATGAAGCACTTTTTAGGCGCGCTCAATTAAAAGCTCTTGTCAGCATCCACAGCCAGGAGGTAAATGAAATGATCTAGTATGGGACTTAATAACCTGTACCAAAGTCTTTTCGAACTATTTTTCACATTTCATTTATTATTTTGATCAATTTTAGGCTGGTAAAGGAGGTGAACTTACTCATGATGAAACAACAATAATAAGTGGTGCTCTAGATTTGACTGAAAAGGTATGACGTCCACTTTAATATGAAAAAGTATGAAGAAGCTGCTGTTAATTATTCATTCGAGTGAGATGTTCTTATTTTTAAGCTGCCACTTCTATGTTATACTTCTTCAGCTGTTATAACCTATCAATATGAATATCTAATTTCTCTGCTTTCTGTCTTTTGGATAACAGACTGCAGAGGAGGCAATGACACCTATTGAGTCAACATTTTCATTAGACGTCGATTCAAAGTTGGACTGGTAAGGTCTTAATAATGCATATCTCTTGGTCTTCTCTTCTCATCTCCGTGCAAACTTACAGCCGTCCACGTGACGTAGCTGCTATGGTCTTGTCTACTAATAGTTTGGGCCAATTTGTACTGTTATTCTACTTAGCAGACTAAGGTCTTTTCACGCTTCAATTGCAAAAATATAATGATGGATAACTCTAATTCTATTTGCTTCATTTTCTTTGCACACTGACCTTATTGAGTAGGCTTGCTACCATTAATGAAACTTCCCTTCATAAAATTGGAAGGACATTTAAGTTTGCCTACAAGAACAAATTGTTAATTGTTTTTAATTGTTAAAAGTTGATAGGGAGTATTAAAAGAAGGTGAGAATTGAAAGAATATATGAGTTGCTTGGGCGGTAAGCAACTATGGTGAACAAATAACTGTTTGCAAGTTACATCTTAGTAACCATATCTTATAACAAATGTTTATTAGTAGCTCAATTCCATTGTACTTTTTTCATTTTGTTTTTTTCTCCCTAGTACAAATCTTTTCTTTCTCTTCACATGTAATAAAATATAGAGACTAGAGTTATCTCCCCATTAAGAGGAAGCATCAGTTTGCGGCCATAAAAGTGGAGTCTAGTTTGAATTAATTAAGGCTGGTCTCCACAAACTCATTATATATGGGACCTCAAGGTGTTGATCAGTTACTGTGAAGTGTATCTGTTTCCTTTTAATGTTATTTTCAATGTTTTTAGAAGATACAAATTTTATGTGTGCGTGTTTTCTGTTTAATCTTTGAATTTGATAATTAGGGAGGCAATGGGAAAGATTCTTGCCAGAGGCCACAGTCGCGTGCCTGTCTATTCTGGGAATCCCAAAAATATTATTGGCCTATTACTGGTGAGTGCGTGTTCTGTTCTTTATTTGTAAAATTTGGTTGATAGGTTTTATACATTCCTAGTTCTAGTCAGCCCCTTCTTCTTGTCCTTGTCTACGTTTTAATTTGATATGGATCTAGGTAAAAAGTCTTCTCACAGTGAGGGCTGAAACAGAGACCCCAGTTAGTGCTGTTTCCATCCGCAGGGTTCCAAGGTATGCCTCTTGGAATGGCTCCTTTATTTATTTTCCTGAAATGGGACCAGTTTATATAAGCAAATCTGTAATTTCTCCAGGGTTCCAGCTGATATGCCCCTTTATGACATATTAAACGAGTTTCAAAAAGGGAGCAGTCATATGGCAGCAGTGGTAAGGACTAAAGGGAAAAGCAAGAGCCCTCCTAATTACCATGAAGAAAAATCCAAGGATTCCAAAGTCGTCTCTGGAGATTCTCAATTAACGGCTCCATTACTTACCAAGCTGGAAGAAACCAAGGAAGATGTAGTTATTGATATTGATAATACTTGGAAGCAGATATCCATGAATGGACAGGTTCCCTCTCATTCTCCATCAGATGTTGAAGATGGTGAGGTTATTGGTATAATCACTCTCGAGGATGTGTTTGAAGAACTTCTGCAGGTTAATATGAACTGTAGTATGTAGAAACTTCCCCTTTAAATATGACTACGTAATGTTGAAAGAAAGCTTGACGGTTTCATCACCATTCCAGGAGGAAATTGTTGATGAGACAGATGAATATGTCGATGTGCATAAGAGGTACTGTGTAAAGCAAAAACTCTACTTAGTCAGGAAGACAGTAATTGCTTGAAGGATGGTATGAACATTAATTGCTCCTCATTCGTTCTTGTGCAGGATCCGTGTGGCTGCAGCAGCTGCTGCTTCTTCAATTGCACGAGCACCATCAATACGAAGGCTGACTAGCTACAAGGCACCACCTGTAAGTTTTCCTTGATTTATTGTCATAGGCTTCTTGCTAGTTGTACTCACTCAACCTTTCCAATTTGGGAATGTAGCATTGTGTCATCTTGCTTTATGGTTATATATTGGATAGTGAGATAGATGATGTGTCTATATTAGAGGAAAAATGAAAGGTTTTAGTCACTTAAGATATTGCTGATCCTAAAGAATTAACAAGGTCATTTCTTGTCTCTTCTCTCGCCTGATACCTTTCTTTCTCGTACTTCCATTCAGCTCATTCTTTTTTTTTTTTTTTTTNAATAAATCCTATTTTTACTTTTCCAGGTTGTTCAAAATAAGCAGGGACAAACACCCCGTAAGCCTAAAGAAGAGGACTCAATCTCAATTAGACAACAAGCAAATATTGAAGAACCTCCTTCCGAAAGCAGGAGATGACCATTTCCAGATATTGATGGTGTAACATGTATCAGGTGCTGATTCTGATCCTGATCCTGATCCTGATGGAATATGAGAGCTTTTGTGCATCAACCAGCAGCTGCTTTAACAGTCTTTTGATTTGTCATTGATCGCTATTCTGTGTTTCCCAACTTTTATCGATTGGTTCCCTGAATTGATGAGAGTTGGTTGGATTGAGTATGTATATCTTGCACGGAAAGAGCGTAATTTAAAATAATTCATTTAATTTTTTCCTTTAATTTTTTCTTGTAGAAGAGGACATGAGACTAATTATCTCACATCAGTCTTCTCTATTACTTATTATCGCGAGATATAGCAGGGCCTGTTTGTGCTTCTTAATCAAGTATATAGCAGAAGTAGCATATCTATTTCAGTGGTAAGAAGAGGGATATGAAAACTGGAGCAATGATACAGTATACTAGCTGAGTATCATAATGAAATGAAAGATGTTTATTCATTGATATTCTCTATGTAAGTGCACTATGTTTGCCTTCTGGATGTCAAATATATACACTACAGTGGATGTTTTTTTGACAGAAATTTCCCCTTCAGCATTTCGGAATAAAATCATCCAACAGATAACCTCTGTCATCATCGCTCCAGTTTAGAAGAATCGTTGTGCATCTCCAAATTATGTAAAATCGTGACCGGGTTTCTTTCATATGTTTGGATAATTTATGCCAAAATCCGCGCTTTGAGAACCTAGAAGATGATGATCTCTTCATTCTCCTGCAGATGAGAAGTGTAACCGAAGGTCTCTCTTTCTGGAACCTGATCATTGAATTTTGCAGATTGAATTATGATACATGTATGTTCAAAATATATAAGAAATTATGGTGATGAAATTAAATATTTTGATATGCAAGTCAGGGTGATGTTTATATCCTCCCTCTTAAATTTTGATTATTCTGCTGTCTCTAATGATTTCGTAGAAGGGTATCTAGTATTTGAGGGATATGAAATCTATGGTTTTGTTAGACAAATTACTTAAACACACAACATATATTTCCATTTGATTGAGAGTTATGCCCCTTGTTATCATCCGAAAGGCGCTAGAAGCCATTTTATATGCCTAAAGCCAAAGATTATTTGTTTTTGTACATTTTGTACATTACAATATCTGAGGCTAGGACAGCCATAAAAAAAAAGAGCTCAAACACAGAACAGGGCCAGTTAACCGTATAACACAACCATGTAATTACCAATACCACATTTGAGATATTATGAAGTATTTCAAGTGAGGTTCTTCAAGCTATAAGGTTTTTTTTTTCTTTCTTTTCTTTTTTTTTTTAATATCTTACCAGCAGGCGCGCGGGCATGCGTACATATACACATTCCCATTAAATTTTCAAATAATATTTTTCGCACATAGAAAAGACTCTTGAAATGAGAGATTACTATGTTTTCTTACTGAAAAAAGAAACACCAGATAAACCATCAATGCTAAAAAAGCATGTCGAGAAAAAAACAATCGAGACAACACATGAACAAAAGCCATTAGCTTGGTCGTTCCACTATGTTTCCTCTGGGAGACCCGTGTTTTTTATTTCTATTATTCCCTCCCGGGGAGGAATATTCCCCCCGCATTGTTAGATGGTTTGTTTATCAACCTTCGCCTCCCATGAGTCCTTAGGCTGATGCTCAACTGATCGAGCCCTTCAGAACCATCCTTACCTTTGAAAAAAAACCCAAACATACAAACATACCAATACGATAATAGAGAATTACCTGTGATCAAACTAAAACAATATTTATCCATATCACAACTATTATATCACAACCATTATATCACATTCTTACCAACTTTGGGATTCGTGTCTTGCACAGTTAGCTTCCAATTGAGCACAAATATAAGGTTTAAAATGTTTTAACATTTTATAAGGTTTAAAATGTTATTTAAACATTTTATAACAGTGCTACATCTGTACTTTTTATATATAGTCTTTTAAAATGTTTAACATTTGATAAGGTTCTTGTAACTTTGATATTTAAAAAAAAAATTATTTTATAAGTTGGGTTTTCGACATACTTACCATGAAGACATCTCTATAGGTACCTTTAATTATCATATTCACAATTTAAGAAAAGCAGATTTCAACAAAAAAATACTGGTACAATGTTTTACAACAACCTCACTTGTAGCGTTTTTTTTTTTTTTTTTGTTATAACTGCAATTAGATGATATGGTTGTTAGACCATGATTGGATATTGCTAGAATTTTTGGAGGATAATATAATATCTATATCCTAATGAAGTGTAAAATGTACAAAATATTTGAAAAAAAAAATTAAGAGAATACATGTATAAAAGCGGCAATTTTTAATTATCAGGAAAAAATTGGATTTGATTTTCTCTCTACCATATCTCGTATGGGTTCTTGAAGAACACTTGCAATCTATATCATTGAAGTATGTACAGTCACAATGCACAAATCCAAAAAGTCTCCTAAATCTCTATAACTGAACAAATAAGTGATTTTTATAGAAAATTGAGAATAACGTATCTATACATACACAATCTTAAATTTCACCAACGATGAATGACTTGCAAATCCAATGTATACAACAATATACTAAATTTGATTTTTAAGCGTTGATAATTTTCACCATAATTAATACATCAGTCACATTCAAATGCTTATTTTGATTAATAAGTATATTTCTTATCATGCCAGATATGATAAGAATAGCATGCACATATACTAGCATTCACAAAATAACCATGTTCTTAGTTATTGGGAAGATAAAACATATAGTTTTTATCAATTTGGAACTAGAATTTACTCTTATAACATAATTTGAACTAATTTTGTGACTATTAATTAAACATGGAGGTAGCACAAAAACTAGTAGAGGGAAAAGGTTTGCAAAGAGAAGATACCTTGTTCCAAGTACTGCTTGCGCGCAACTCAAATATTATCATTCTGCAATTCCCAGTTTTCTTCAACCTTTCTAAAATTAAATAAGTAGTCTATTTGTTGTAACTAATAAGAGGATAATAGAAACAATTATCTAGCTAAGATAGTAAGATTTTATGCCAACCCATATTATATTGATTGCCATATTTAGCTAAAACAGTACTTATGCCAACGCAAAGGCATGTAGATGCATATCTTAATCATGCAAAGCTTTACCATTTGAAAGCCTTACACTTCTCTTCCACATGGAAAACCTCTCACCATACAAATTCCCTTGTACTTAATTATTACTGTAATTAGTTACTAACTGATAATGAATAAATCCAAAACTCCATGCTATAGTTATACATGCATATCTTAATTTCCCAATTTGTGTGCTCCTTTATTTGTTTTTCTTATTAGTCCATCTTATTAAGAATGTAAAGCAGTTGAAACTTATACATTTAACGGACAAAAATTTCATACATCTGGTAAGACTCGAGATTTAGAGACATTTACATGAAAGAAACACCTAAAACATGATATGAAATATAACACAATATTCAATAACTTAAATATTATGTTTTCACAATAACAGGTATTTTCAATCGTTTTAACGAAGGTAAGTGTTTATTTAACTTCAAATATTTGTGCAAAATTTGGCCTTTTTTTGTTCATGCGGGATTGAACTTTATAATGTACGAAATGAATTGTGCTAATATGAGCAATTGTAAATATATGGTTAACAATATATTAATATCAGTAAAAGTTGGTTTGTCGTGTGGATATTTTATATGAAATATTTAGTTAGCTTACCAATATGCTTCCATTGATTTAAGTTGTTTTTTTTTTTTGGGGGGTTATTATAGTACGTTGTTAAAAAATACTCTTTCCATCTCAAAATAATTGTCGTTTTAATTAATATTTTTTTGTCTCAAAGTATTCGTCGCTTTACAATTCTACTACAACATTAATTGCTCATTTTTCTAATGTGCCCTTATGGTTTACTACTAATTTCACTTTCCAATGCACCTAATTCCAATTAATGCAAGGGTAATGGAGTCAAGTTTTTTTTAACTACCTCTAGAATTAATTGTCTCCTTAACATGTGCGCATTAACCTTAAACGACAGTTATCTTGAGACGGAGGGAGCATAATAATAGCAACTTCCTGTTGTTTTGACTTCTCAATTTTAGATGTCCCATAAACATCAAATTAAGGTGGTGGTGTTTGGCCAAATTTCTGAAATAGCTTCTGAACTCAAGAAACAGAAACTAAGCCGAACACTAGTTATTTAGATTTTTTTTTTTTTTTTTTTTAAATTTCTCAGAAATCAAAATCAATTTCTGAACGCCTAAAATAGATTCTCAGACTTGTGGCTTCTGAGATTGGTTTCTCAAGTAGAGGAAGTCTTTTTTTAAGTGAAACTTGTAATATTCGACCTCACCTCTTCACCTCTCTTTCTCTCTCCAGTCCATTTATTGTTGTTGTTGATGCATGTTATTATTATTATTATTATTATTATTATTATTATTATTATTATTATTATTATTATTATTTGTGGGGAACCCCCTTATAAAATAGGCTTTTTGGAAAAAACCCCCTTATAAAAAAAACTTTGTGGGAAACCCCTTTATAAAAATAAGGGGAATTCCACTTGGTACCCTTGGACTATTGGCTTTTCCAATTGGTACCCAAATTTTTTTTGCTAATCTAGATGGTGCCCCTATGGTATTAGAAAACTGAACTCCGTGACCAAAGTATGAGTTTTCTGTCAAATTTTTTCGTTAATTGGTGATGTGGCGCTATTCATACTTACCAAACATTAAAAAAAACTTGAAAAAACACATAAAAGTTCAAAAAATCATCATAAAAAGGAAGAATTTCTGATTTTAGAGACGAAAGAAAAATATAGGAAAAAATATAGAACAAAGGTAATTTCGTCAGATCATTGGTTCAATAACAATTAAAAACCGTTTTAACTCATAAACTAGAGCCACGTCACCAATTAACAGAAAACATTGATGTAAAACACATATTTTGGTCATGGAGTTAAGTTTTTCAAAACCACAGGGGCACCATTTGGATTAGAGAAAATATATTGGGTACCAATTGGTAAAGTCAAAAGTACAGGGGTACCAAGTGGAATTTCCCTAAAAACAAAATGCCATGATGGACACACCTTAAATCGTTTTTCGGCCAATTTAAATGAAGTTTTGCCCGATCTACCAT
>BSSO01004824.1:0-13959 GCA_030267885.1 Mesembryanthemum crystallinum | reverse complement strand
ATATTTATCCTCTGACCATCAATTGGTATTAGAGTTTCTCTCATTTATCAGACTAACATTTACAGAGAAGATCACAAGGTATGGACTCAACTCAAAAACTTGATGAAGGGTACTCTACTCAATACCCTCCACTCTTTGATTGTAAGTTTTTCAACTACTGAAAAAATAGAAAGGAAATATCTTTCATGAGGCTATAAATTTTCAGATTTGAAGAGTGATTGAATATAGTGACTATTATGAAATTGTCAAAACCAATGAGAGAATGATTTTCCTAAATATTATTACACCAAAGAGATTGCAAAGGTAACAAATATTTTAAGAAATGAACGATTTCAAAAAATAACTTGAGCTCTCTTGACATATGAGATGCAACTTGAAAGTTAAGGGAAAGATCTAACATTGTACTCAAAGTTTCATGAATTGAGGATTTTGACGAGGAAGGTGATAAAGCTTTTTCCTAGTGCGTATCCAAATTTTGAAATTTTTATCAATATGTCAAATGTGGACACAAAAAGATAACTCAAGAAAAAAAGAATGGGAATTTCAATTGGTGCCCCCGTATTGTTGGTTATTCCAACTGGTGCCCAAAGTTTTTTAAAAAAAATTTAAATGTTGCCCTCGAACTTGGCACTTGTCAAATCCATAATATTATTTATGGTTTTTCGTCTAAATTTTCCGTTAGTGGGGTCATGTCAGTGTAATGTGATCTTACTTTTAATGATTAAAAAAAATTTAGCAGCTAATTATGCCTTCAAAATTAACTTATTGACTTTTTGATTTTTTAAAACTGGAAAATTGGCCGAGAATAATCCCATGTTTTAGCGATCAACCAAAAATAATCCCAAATTTGATATCTCTAGCAATAATCCCAAGTTTGCATATTTGTGCCAAAAACGGTCACAGTTTGCACAATATTAGTACTACATAAAAAGTAGGGTGATTTGACAACCAAAATGACAATAACATCAAATTTGGCGTTAATTTTGATGAATGCTATGTAAAAACACTTGTAATTTTGTGTTAGGAAGACCTTATTAGCTACTATAGATGATTTCTCCTTCATTTCATTTAGGGCTTCATTAAACTTTATTTTACTCTATGTTATGACAACCCTTCAAAATAACAATTTTAATTCACTTCCTCTTCAAATCTGCAGTAGTGGAGACCTTTTGGTTCATTTTTGGTGCCACTTCAGGTTAATTTTCACTAAGGATTAACGTGTTGTAAATTGGAACCGTTTTCCGAACAAACATGCAAACTTGGCATCATTTCCAGATATATCCAAAATTGAGATTATTTTTGGTTGATTGCTGTAACTTGGAATTATTCTCGGCCAATTTTCCTTTAAAATTTGTCACTAATTGAGTTTAAAACTTGTTTTTGGAGGCAAATTTACAGGATGAAATTTTTAAATTAGGCTCGCATTACATTCACGTGACCCAATGAACGAAAAATTTAGACGGTAAATCATAAATAGTGTTACGGCCTGGGTAGTGCACAAGTTCGAGGGTACCATTTGAACTTCCCAAAAAAACTTTGGGCACCAGAAAAGCCAATAACACAGGGTACCAATTGGAATTTCCCAAAAAACAAAATCATCTAACTCTAAGTTTGAGGATCTTTGTCACATGCGAGAAACCCGGACACTAAATCAAGAATTGTTCACTGTGGGACACTGGTAACTAGTAGCCTCCAATTTTAAATTTGTAATGCCTTGATGAAATCAATGATTAAAGGTTGAAAGGCAAAAACTCAATACTCAAGTAACCCTTCCCAATAACCTTTGTTTTTTTTAGCCATCGTAACCCACCAAAACATATTCGGTATTGGCTCATCAAGAAGTACACATCGTGAGCTTTACAATGACACCTGATTTGCTCCAAACTGATACCCGGATCACTAGTTATGTCCGAAGCCAGTTTTACCCATAAAAAAAAAAATTATTTGTTAGGAATGGAGCATAAATTTACTCAAGGATGGAAATAGGTTCAAACAAAGTCGAAAACGCAAGGAAAAAAGTCGTAGCAATGTGCCCGGACAAGTGGGTATCAAGCCCGGGTGGGCACGTGGGCAGAAGCTCGCGCTGGGCGAGTTTGAGGAGCCGCCCGGGCGGGCGGGTGAGGCGCCCGGCCGGGCGATATTGCTGCCAGGCCAAATGCGGTTTTCGGGATTGAATTGTTTGAGGGATATTTTTCCATATCTTGTGCCATATCTTTTTAGCTAATATTTTGGCATATTTCCTAATGTTGTTAGGCTACTTCCTAAGGTTGTTTAGTAAGGTAGGTAATCTATGTAATTAGAAAGGTTGCTTAGAGAATGAGTTAGCTAAAAGGTAGTTTCCTAATTCTAGCGGGAGTTAGATTGGGAAGGTGGTGTGCTCCATGGAGACTCTATAAATAAAAATTTCTCGTTTGTAATTGATGGTGTGTTAGCAAGCCATGTAGGGTGTTCTGGGTTGAGAGCGGGAAGCCCTTGGGGCTTAGGTTAGTCACCAAGTGGTGATGGAATTCACCATGTTTGTACTACGTTAACTCTAGTACAGGGGAAACACATTGAGTGAGGTGGGTAGCGTAGCTATAGCTTGCGGGAAGCTTGAGAGCTTGTAACACTTAGTAACCCTATAACCTTGTTTACTCATAGTGGATTATGTTTTGGGTTGTGTGATCGATCCCGTGGTTTTTCGCCCGGTTCTCGGGTTTCCATGCACGTTAAATCTCTTGTGTCCTTTATTGTTCGTTGTTGTTTATTCTTGAACATTATTGTCACATGTGTTTGTTTCTGTTGCCAAATCCCTAACAAGTGATATCAGAGCCAAGGTAGTGATCATGGAGATTGGATGAGCAACTTGGGTGGTTGACGAAGCACGCTTGAAGACACCGTGTTTGGACTTCTGCGGGGTTCGGTTGGTGATCTCCTATGAAAGGTATGTTTAACACCCCAAATGATTTTTTGGGAGTGCTCTATAGGGTTTAGTGCATTCGTTGTGATACAAGTCGATCCAAAGTTTCGATCTTTTGGTGGGAAGATGCTGTTATGACTATGCCATGGAGGTAAGATATGACGATATTGGTGGAGTCAAGGTGATGTCGTAGATCTTGAGAGCCTAGCATGGTTGGTTGGTGTTAGGTGTTGGTGACGGCTTCAAGAGAATCGATGGGATTCGGTTCGGGGTTACAACGATGGAAGGCACGGAAGAGGATTTGGTAGCTTTGACCTCAAAAGTTACAAGATCGAGCGGTTTGAGAGTTTTGGCCTCAAAAACTATGCCATCGAAGCCATGGGTCTTGGTCTAGGTGGGAGTTGCAAAATATCATGGTAATCCCGTGTTAAAAGTTTTAATTTTTGATATTTGTGGTGCAACTGTGATATGTCGACTACGGGTGTGTTTCAGAATGATTCCTAGTTTATTCTTGCTCGTGGAACAATGGGGGAAACGTTGGTGATGTCTTGACCAGGCATGGAACACGGGTAGGTAGTCGTTGAAACGAGATGATGATTGAAACTTCTGGGTACTGCGTGTGAAAAATCTTTGCAAAGTGGGGTTATTGAAACGAAAATTGGGTCAAGGTTGAATTTTCGTGGCGCGAGCTGAAACTGACACACGGGAGTGTGTGGTACTGAAGAAGACATGGTAGAAGTTGAAGTTTTTCGCTCGGGTGGGAGCGATGAAAAACTTGTCACTTCTTGGGGTTGTCTTTGGAGTAGGTTCGAAATTGGGCCAAGGTTGATTGAGACTTCGGTGATCTTCATGATCAGTTGAAGACGGTGATGATGATGATATTCATGGTGATTTGAAGATTCATGGTGCTCTTCATGTTCATGGAAGATGGAATCGAGATGGGCATTCTTGGTTCGGCACAATTTATCTCCAGGTGGGAGATTGTTAGGAATGAAGCATAAATTTACTCAAGCATGGAAATAGGTTCAAACAAAGTCAAAAACGCAAGGAAAGAAGTCGTAGCAATGTGCCCGGGCAGGCGGGTATCAAGCCCGGGCGGGCACGTGGGCAGAAGCTCGCGCTGGGCGAGTTTGAGGAGCCGCCCGGCCGGGCAGTATTGCTGCCAGGCCAAACACGGTTTTCGAGATTAAATTGTTTGAGGGATATATTTCCATATCTTGTGCCATATCTTTTTAGCTAATATTTTGGCATGTTTCCTAATGCTGTTAGACTACTTCCTAAGGTTGTTTAGGAAGGTAGGGAAACTATGTAATTAGAAAGGTTGCTTGGAGAAGGAGTTAGCTAAAAGGTAGTTTCCTAATTCTAGTGAGAGTCAGATTAGGAAGGTGGTGTGCTCCATCCAGACTCTATGAATAAAGAGTTCTCGGTTGTAATTGCTGGTGTGCTAGCAAGCCATGTAGGGTGCTCTGGGTTGAAAGCGGGAAGCCCTTGGGGCTTGGGTTAGTCACCAGGTGGTGATGGGATTCACCATGCATGTTTGTACTACGTTAACTCTCGTACGGGGGAAACACATTAAGTGAGGTGGGTAGCGTAGCTATAGCTTGTGGGAAGATTGAAAGCTTGTAAAGCTTGTAACCCTCTAACCTTGTTTACTCATAGTGGATTATGTTTTTATTATTCGTAGTACAAGCTATAGCTTGTGGGAAGATTGAAAGCTTGTGTGATCGATCCCGTGGTTTTTCGCCCGGTTCTCAGGTTTCCACGTTAAATCTCTTGTGTCATTTATTATTCGTTGTTGTTTATTCTTGAACATTATTGCCACATGTGTTCGTTTCCGCTGCCAAATCCCTAACATTATTAAGTGACGTGATGACACTAGCATTATGATGTTACTAAAGATTTTGGTGGGAGTTTGTTAGCTAACATTCTCAGGCTCTCAGCCATGTGCTGCGAAGAGAAAACAAATAAAATAATTGATTATTCTTAACCTCTTTATGCACCCATCAAATCAATCTCCGGGTCAACAAGCAAGAGAGCAAGAGAAGAAGACATGGAGAGGGGGACATGAGTGACGAGAGATAAAGAGTAGACCTGATCATTTGCGAGCTTGGGCGGGAAACAGGCCAGGTCGAAGCCTTTAAAACTACCTACGGGCCTCATTGATCAAAGTCAGGCCAATTCCAACGGGCTCACAAGCTTTTCTTTTTTCCTTTTTTTTCTATATAGTTGTTCCTTCACTTGAAGCCTCTAGTGCATTGTTAACCGAGTGATGAATGCATGTTTTGGTATGAGTGCTATGTTCATAACCATATATACCATGGTTAGGTTGCCGCAACCATTGGTACGCAGAAACAATAGATATTTTTTAGATGCATGCCCTATTCACTTGTTATGTGATACTTAGAAAAAATTTCTTTGATTTTACGAATGCTCCTCAAGTACTAGCTAGCCCTCATAGGAGGCTTGTAACTCAACCAATCCTTCCCATTAATGTATATAGAGCTCACCCCAAACATATCAGCTTTTGAAGCAATGTTCCACACATATTTAGCCATGGCTACCTTATTCCAGTGAAAGACAATTCTAATACTAATACCTCCTTCTTTCTTTCTTCCACGCATAGTAACCCAGGAGATAAGTGGAACTCCCTTAGCATTAGGGTTGCCTTCCCAAATAAAACTCCTACAAATATATGAAATTCTTTTCAACACGGAATGAGGTAAGATAGTAATGAAGGCCTAATAGTAATGCAAACTAATTGCCACTGAGTTAATAGTTGCACTCTCCTAGCATAGGATAGGTGCTTGGAGCTCCACACTCTGATCCTAGCCACCATTTTGTCAACCAAGCATTCAGAGACCACATTAGAGAGTTTAGAAGAGGAAAGGAGTTCGCTAAGTACGTAGAGGGAAGCTCTCCTTGTTTAAAGCCTGACACACCATTAGCTATTGCAACCACTTCTTGTACATTACAATAATATATTTTAGATTTCTTTGAGCTTGCATGCAAACCTGATGTTTTAGAGAAACCACTTCTTGCCTTACATTACAGTGATATATTTCATATTACACCATTAGCTATTGCAACCACTTCTTGCTTTACTCAATTTCTCAATTATCAAATTTCTAGCTCAAAATTCCAAAACTCTAAGAGCATGATGCAATACATAATGAAATAAGATCCAATTGTTTTTGTGTGTGGATGTTACACCCTTCCTTTCTTAAGAAGGCTTTGTCCTCAAAGCTAACTCAACTCAATACTTGATTCGAATAAATGAAGGTATCGCTTTTACATATGAGCATCATCTTCCCAAGTTGCTCCTTCAATCTTGTAATTCAGGGCATCACGCCGCACTCTACTCCCTAAGAGGAGAAAGGCTCAACTGATACCAATCTAGCAAGTACAACCCAAGTG
Organism: Mesembryanthemum crystallinum; assembly: GCA_030267885.1. Classification (NCBI taxonomy): domain Eukaryota; kingdom Viridiplantae; phylum Streptophyta; class Magnoliopsida; order Caryophyllales; family Aizoaceae; genus Mesembryanthemum; species Mesembryanthemum crystallinum. The sequence goes on along the minus strand of BSSO01004824.1, from coordinate 7,646 downwards.
AATATAAGTGATATATCTATTACAACATAATAAAAAAAAACTAAAATTATACATCTAATACAATTAGTCTTCTAGCAATTCTAGCTGACAAACTGGTAGCTAATGTTTCTCACAAATTAACTTGAAATATAACCATCAATCTACTCCCCAAATATGACAAATTCACATAAAATCGTCATAGGCCCACCATAGCAAAGAGTATTGGACGAAAACACACACAGCACATAAGTAACCGGTTAGCAAAGCTGAGTAACCAATCGTCCTATCCAATATTAAAATAAATAGGAAATAGTTCTTATAAATTGATAAGTTTGAAACACCAAGTCAAACCAATAACTAACATTTGCAACGTAGCCATGTCTTTGTCCCTCAAGAATGTTCCTCTTGCAATCACCATTCAGAGGATAAAGAACACTTGTTCTTCCATTGTCCTTTTTTGCTCAATCCTGGACACAATCTTTGTTGGGAAAAAGACATTAATATTACAATTCCGCAGGGTAGTTATTTTGTGTCTAGCCTTAATTTCCTTAGAAATGCTTTGTCATAGTGGAATTTCTTTTTGTTGATCCTGACATGTTGGTTGTGTTGGTTTGCCTGTAATAAAGTAGAGTTTGATAACTTTTATAATAACACGACACAAACATCACATTCTATAAGGAGTTATTATGCCTTAAGTAATATTAATTATGAAATAGATAGAAGAGGTGCTTCCAGATGCAATAGGTTGGAGAATAAAAAATTAGAACCTCGAATTAACAACTTCTGGACTAAGCCACGTGGATCCTACGTCAAGCTTAATTTTTGATGGTTCTAAACTTTTTTTTTTTTTTTTTGGTGAAAAGGGTAAGGATTGCATTAATCACCAAAAACATGTCAAAATAATACACAAACGTTCAAAACAGGTATATGTAAGAGATAACTAGAGCTTACCTACTAGGTAGGGCCTCTCTAGTTATCTACCTGTAAACTAAAAAAAAAAAAGAAAAGAAAAGCAAATTCAAACATATTGAAATAGCTCTTTATACCACATTACATCAGAAGGTTTCATTTTTCCTTTAAATGCACTCTAGAACTTCGTTTTGAGCTGCTACTACAATTGATGGACCACATGCTCTGGCTTCTAAATTTTGTGACTCCAAACTGCTTCATTCCTCACATTCCATATAGCATACACCAGTGTTGCAAGTATAGCCAATAAGATCTTCTTATGGGGTTTGGTGGTTTCCTTTTTGATAGACCATTTCCAGGTTTGCTGCAAGCTGCTTGGAGGCATGTTCATCTTCAGCCATTTCATTACTTGATCCCAACATCTCCTGCTGAACGGACAGTTAAAGAACAGATGTTCAATAGTTTCATCTGCTTGATCACAGATGGGGCAGCTTGCATGTGTACAAATTCCATGTGCATGAAGCCTTGCTCTGGTTTACAGCCTTTCAAGAGTTGCCAGCCAAGCCACAAAACTATGCTTGGGGGGGTTCATAGTGTTCCACACCCAGCTGAACCATCTTACTTTTTGTTCTCCCCTCCTCAGCCAAGTATATGTACTGCCTATAGTGTATTTGCCCTTGTTCAGCGCGCGCACTACAAGAAAGAAGGCTAAAGTTGAAACTTTTTTTTCCACGCTTGATAAAGTGTCACGGGTAAAAAAGAAAATACAGGGGTTTGCCACGCTTTTAAGTCGTGGTAAATTATTTTGCGACTTCTCCGCATAGTGAAGTGTGGATGATACTTGGGGCAGGCCCTGAAAATTAGAATTTGGCCAGCGATGCGCTAATTAGGCGCTTCATTTTTCACCAACACAAAATACTGAACACTTTCATGCTCGCAAACCCTTCATTTCAAGGTGAATATCTCATCTGCTCTCTTTATCTATATAATTCGTTCGAATTTTTGTTAAATGCCTCAAAATTTTGTTGATTTGTGTCCACCTATCGCAATTATGTATGTTGGTTTTCTTTTTCTCATAATTGTTTTCGAATTTCAGTCTGATTGTGGATTTTGCTCTATCGCAATGTTGGATTTTCAGTTTTGGTTGTCTATTTCAATTCGAAATTAGCTTAGGGATTTGAAGGAGCTTGATTTCAGTGTGGTTCTTTAATCCAATTGTTCCTTAGTAAGGTATTAGCAGTTAACCATTTCCTTCCTCTCTTTGTTAGCTGAAAATTGCATTTTCTCCTTATGTGTTTGAATGAGAGTAAGATAGTGTTGTATATCCTCTTATTGGGGCTGCTTTGTATGAAGGTCTGATGTTTGAGAATTTTGTAATTCCGTCATGCGTGTTAGTGATATAGTAAGCTTGAATACAACACTTTGGGATTTTTATCTTCTAGTATATGTTTTTGGGGATGGTACTTGACTGCTAGTAGTCTTTTCTTTGTGTTTACTTTTTTTTAAATATAATTTGTAGTATCATTTATGATCTTGTGGTTAATATATTTTTCTTATTGAACGGTCAAAGGCGATAGTCAATGGAATCGTAGGAGAAGCTAAGGAGGAACTAGATTGAGAACTCTCTCTAAGTCCATACCTTAGTAGACTTATGAGTATGGGTTGATCTTATGTGTAATATTTGAAATTCGCTCACAAACGCGTTTGGCCTCAGGGTACTAGTCATCATTCTACCTCTAATTGTTCTTCCAAGTCCTATTCAGGCTATGCCCTTCTCTTTTGACTAGAGCAAAAAGTCCAATACTTGCTTCTTCTTGGTTCACATAAGCTGCTGGGTTACAGCCCTTTAGCCACTATTGTTGACTAGTAAATGTCCATTTGGTAGCTTATGAAACTCATAATTTTACCGGTGTCTTGCAACTTTCTTTCATGTACTCAACTGTAGTAAAGCTTTTCTCTTGTTCTCATTTAATATCATACCAAGATCCCTTCAAAATACACTAGCATCCTACAAGGTAACTAGCTTTTTGTTTATCATATGCTCTTCAATGTTGAATTATTGTGTGGTATTGGGAGAAGTCTAATGCAAAATGGCAAAAGTTAGGACACATTAATCGAAACTGTTCGATTTCTAGTTCCTGACTTAAATTTGTATTTAATTTGTACAGGATTGGGAAATGGCAGAACTCTTGCTGTTAGTTTGGAACAGTTGGAGCAGTATTTTAGTTGAACTAGCAGGGTGTTTAGAGGGACTTTTGTGATTGACATTGTTCCCGTTTTTTCGCTGAATTGTGCTAAATCTATTGTCAACCTGAGAGCAAGTAATTTTAATATTGAGTAATCTGGTAGGTTAACATACTACATCATGACTATTAAACTTGTTTTTCAACTTTTAGAATCAGTTTGGTTCTACTATTTACATCTAAGTTTTTTGTTTGTTTTGTGTACTAATTGATTTAGTCCAAGATTGAAAAATTGGTATGCTACTACGCGCACGGGATAGAGACTTCTCAATGGATTATTACCATTATCAAATTTTTACTAATTTATTTGGCAATATTAAAAGAGGGTCTACCATTGAGGTTCATTATTCTATGAGTTTCTCAACATCCTCTTTATCTAAGGCTCTCTGTTTAGTTCACCAATTTTACTTTTTGATCAGCAGGATATATACATTGGAACCTATCCATTGACTTTAAGCCTTCTAGGATAGATTGGTTTTTAAGGTTTCTATTTATCTATGCTAAAAGGCAAGCATTGAGTTTAATGCTATGTATTCTTTGCTATTTTACAAGCTGCTTGTTAAGTTGAAACACTGAGAGCTTATGACGGAGAACAATACGACCTTTTATTTGTATTTGTGTCTTCTAATACTATTTTTTATCATTAATACAATGCATTACATTGGCATCATTTAACTACTCAGGTAAATATATTGGTGAAGAGGGGAAGCCATTCCAATTGTTGGTGCAGTTGTTATATGCTCTCCTGGGAGCTTTTGGTAAGTTTATTATCTTACCTGTACCTGGTAAATTAATAAGATGCCTTTTATTTGTTGAATACTGTTAATTTACTTGGTGGGTTGTATGCTTTTATAGTGTAGCATGAATTAGAAGTTTGGTGTTCTACATAAGAACATGAATGCATATATACAATATCATGATTTTTTTTTAATGACAAGGTTCATCCACCTCTTTACTAGCTATTCTACTGGCTCCCCCTGTTCTTCTATATAAGATTATGATGTTAGTTAGCTTATAACTTTTGCACATTAATTCACACTTAAGTAATTCATACTTATATTATTATCCAATCCCCTGTTTTATTTCTCTTTTGTTTGTCTTACTAAGTTTAAGAATATGTTCAAGTGTCTTATGAGTTCTGGCTGAATAACTACATTATTGATACAGATTTAGTGATGGAATTGTAGCATGTCAAGGCTCAAAACTTGCTCGAGTGGTTGATGTGAAGTTCAAGGCTAGTCATTCATTTTGTCCAGTATTTCCTATGAAGATTTTTTGTAGTGGTATTATGAGAACAACTATTTTTAGAATTGTAATTTCTTTAAAGACGTAACCCCTTGTATTTTAGTCTCATATTTGCCAATTTATTTTTCAATTTAATGATGAAATGTATACATTGTGTAAACTTTATACTTATTTCGATGGGCTGATGAATTAGATGAACATGTATAGATATAACTTATATGTGATATGCAGTGGTACGATTGGAATAATGTTTGAGATCTTGTCGTACTATTAGGTGGGAAGTCCTTTTACCACCAAGACTTGAATTTTTTTATCACGCTTTTGAGTGCAATAAATAGTTTCCCATGTAGAAATGCCAACAACAATAAGACACTTCAAAATACGGAGAAAGTAAATTTAACCACGGTAAAAAGTGTGACCAAAATGTGACACTAATAAGTGTGACTAAAATATGACGCTAAAAAACGTGGAAAATTATCCATACTGATTTTTGTCATGCTTTTAAAAGCGTGGCAAAAAACATTTTCTACAACTCAAAGCATGGGGAATCCTAGAATCTAAGTGTGGGGAAGCACCATTTTTCTAGTAGTAGCCTCCATTTATCTCTATTGAACCCATTCCTCAATTTATCTCTCACTCAACACAGTTTCTTCATTTTACCTCCTTTTAGTACTTAATAATATACCTGTATGGATTTCTGTCAAAAAAAAAAAACACAGTTTCTTCCATGCCCAACTGGCAACGAAAGGTTTTTTTATATTGCCCTTGTTCTAAACTTAATAATCAAATTTTGTAGCAATTTTCGTTCTCAGAAACTCCTTTGCCGACCCTATCTATTTTGGGGCTAGACCATGTGGATTTAGCTCAATTCTAATAGCAGAACCACAAGGGCTTAGGGAAGCTCGGAGAAGAGGTTTTAAGAATATTACAATAGAAGGTGATAATCTTTCGGTTATATGGCACTTAGAGGTGAATGGCATATTCCCTGTGAAATAGAAAATATTATCGTAGACACTCTTTAGGATATGTTCTTTTTCGAAAATGTGGAAGTAATTCATTGCTTTATGGAAGCTAATTTAGTCATAGACTACATGATCAACATTGATCGTTTCTATGCCATTATTAAAGTTACTCTCCAAAAGAATGGAAAATTGTGGTATGATCATGTAGGAATTATATGCAAGGAAAGTTATAATTTTTTTTTTTTTTTTAAATATTTGCTCATTTAGGGTTTGAGTTTTCTCTCGGTGCATGCTAGCCTAACGTGCACCGAGTGCCATGGCCAAGAAAACTAAAGCCCAGGAGAAGAAGGCACAAGGAGGGAAGAAGCAACAGCAATCGAGCAATAAGCCAAACCAACAGCAGTCGGTCTCGCAGCAGAAATCTCAACAACAATCGCAACAGGTGACCAAAAAAGGAAATGATCGGGAACAACCTAGGGTTCCGGAGACTGGGAATGCAAGAAGGGTACGATCTGTGCTGGAAGTTCAGGGTGTAGCTCCGATTGACTTCGAGATTGGCTCAATGGATAGTGATGAAGAAATGGTATTATCAAGAGAGGAGGCGCGATATGAATTTATGTGTATGTCGGCTCAGAAACCTACCACTGCGTCCTGGGCTGATGAATTGGAGAGAGAAGAAGTAGAATACAATCGTCGGTCAGCTCAGAATTGCTCCTCGAGTAAAAATTTAAATGCCCATTTACTTCATTCTGCTCCCAATGGTATGCACTTAAATGTGAGTAAGCCTAGCCCCTCAAAAGTGGTGAAGATTAATGTTGAAGATGTGAAGCGTGAAATTGAGTTCTGGAATTCAGCAGTTGTCTTTTATGTTTTAGGAGCTAACCCACCATTTCCTGTAATGGAAGGCTACTTAAAGAGGGTGTGGGGGAAACATGGCATAGATAAAATTTCTTCTATGGCCAGGGCTGTCTTCCTTGTTAGATTTCACTCAGTTGAGAGTAAAAGCAAGGTGCTGGAAGAGGGATTCATGATCTTCGATAAGAAACCCCTTCTTGTCAAAGCATGGAGACCAGGCCTAGATGTGAAGAAGGAGGAAGTGAAGACGGTTCCCATATGGGTATAACTTACTGGACTTGACTTGAGGTATTGGGGGAAAAACTCTTTGATGAAGATTGCCAGCCTAATTGGAGACCCAGTTAGATGTGATAATGCTACAATTAATAAGGAGATGCTCAGCTATGCCCGGATTTTGGTTGAGGTAAAACTTGATCAAGATTTTCCTGATGTAATAACATTTGAAAATGAAAATGGGGAGATGATGGAACAGCAGGTTAAGTATGAATGGAAACCTGTTAAATGTAATGGGTGCCAAGGATTTAGTCATGTGGAGGCTGATTTCAGACACAAACCTGGGGTTGTCAAAAAGTGGATTCCTAAGAAACCGATTGCTACGCAGGTGGATAAGGATGGGTTTCAAAAGGTAAATGGCAAGAAGAATCAAAGCAGAGTGGTTCATGTGGCTCCTCCTTCGACCTCTCAACCAGAAGTAGCTTCATCCTCTAAGGGGAAGACAGCTCCACCAAAACAACAAGAGAGGCAAACAAACTCTTTTGCAGTGCTTGAAGTAATAGAGGAGCAAATGATGGATATTAACCCTGATACTATGGATCCAGGACCAAGGCAAAATGAACAGATTGATCCACACCTCTCTCATGGATAGGCTGGGCTGCTGGAATGTGCGTGGCATGAATAAACCCTCAAAACACGAGGAGATTAAATGGTTTCTAAAACAGCAAAAAATAGGTATGCGTGCTTTACTTGAAACTAAAGTGAAGCTGAATAATGTTGATTTTGTTAAAAATAGAGTTTGTAGATTGGGAAATGGTTAATAATGTGGATAAACACACTGGTGGTAGAATTTGGATTGTGTGGTTGGCTAGTATTTTTGAGATTCAAGTTCTTCAGAAGTCGGAGCAGTTTATTCACTGTTATGTGAAGCATAAAGGCACACATAAGCAATTCTTTTGCATAGTTGTTTATGCTTTTAACAAAGATAATCAGAGAGATGAGCTTTGGCATGGAATTGAGCAAATTAGGTCTACTATGACTTCTCCTTGGCTACTATGTGGTGATTTCAACTGTGTCGCTAACTATGATGAGAGAATTGGGAATCAAGTTACTGCAAATGAAATTGCAAATTTCAGAAACTGCATATACAAGTGTGACCTGCAAGATATGAAGAGGAGGGAGTCCTTTTTCACTTAGACTAACAAGCAACATGGTGAGGAGAGAGTCTACTCCAGAATTG
>BSSO01004823.1:0-13960 GCA_030267885.1 Mesembryanthemum crystallinum | reverse complement strand
CTCTCCAATCACTCTCACTCTTTCTATTATTTTATTCTCTCACAATAATATCTCTCTATTACTTTAATCTCTCACATAAAATTCGCCTTTTATTTTTTATTCCTTCTATTACTACAAGGGTAAATTTGTCTAAAAAAACTCACCTAAAATCTTGTTCCCTCCTAGTTTTTGAAAGCTAATTCCGTGACAGAGGGAGTATTAAACATATATATATAGCGCGTTTAGTAAGATCATTATATATAAGTTTTTGCAAATATTCAAACAAATCGGAATTGAAAGACGCAAAATCTTCTTTTCATGGGAGAGACTTCACAACTTTTATATTGAAGATGATATGATCATGCATACGAGTACATCATTACTCCAAATTACTAGTACTTGACAATTTCTACTTGGAGTATGATCTCACAAACCCACAACGTTCTGACAAGTTCAAACAGAGCCAGCGATGAGATCTGCTATATGATATATCTATTTCCATTGATCATCGTACACGCTATCCGTACATAACTTGTTCAAGCTAGCAACATCTGCTCTATATAAGCCTCACTAAATTAACGCCAAACACCATCCCATACTAAAATCATCAAGCCAAAACAGAACAGTTTGATCGAAGCCAAAATGTCTGCAAAACCAACAACCTTGATGTTTCCTCTTATTCCGTTCCTCGCCCTTGCAATGCTGTCATTGCAAGGGACCCTAGCCATCGAGTTTGCAGTCTCCAACAACGCACCCAACACACCTGGTGGCATGAAATTCACTAACCAAATAGGTGAAAGCTACGCGCTCCATACACTCTCACGTGCCACAAATTTCACCTGGAAACTCTTCCAACAAAACAGCCCCCTTGACCGGAGACCCACCAAGAAGATCAGCCTGGTGATAGTCCCCAGTCTCCCACCCAATAGCATCGCTGAGTCGAGCAACGACATCATCCAGTTCAGCGCTCAAGCCATTGCTAGATTCCCCGGCAATGGGAAGTTAGCTTTTGCTGAGGTGACTTTTCATGAAGTCACCCATTCTTTGCAGTGGGATGGTAGGGGCCAAGTGCACCAAAAAGGGAGAGGTGGGTTAATTGAGGGGATTGCTGACTTTGTGAGCTTGAAGGCCGGGCTCATTCGGCCGTCTAGGTGGGCTAAGCCTGGAGATGGGGCCCGGTGGGACCAGGGTTATGAAGTTACAGCTAGGTTCTTGGAGTATTGTGAGAGTTTGAAGGTTGGGTTTGTGGCTCAGCTTAATAAGAAGATGAGGTTTAGTTATAGTGATGGCTTCTTTCAGGACTTGTTGGGGAAAAATGTTGATAGGCTTTGGGGTGATTATAAGGCTAAGTATGGTCGTTGATGATATTGGACATTTACATCATGCAGTATACTATGCATGATGGGATGCGAGTCGCCTCGAGAGGAGTATCTGCTAATAGTAAAAATTAAAACTAGCTTACCAAAACAATCAAAAAATATACGTATACTCGTTTATGCAATAAGGATTGATAATAATGGACGAAAACTAGCTATAGGTTGAGTAAAAAGCTTTGGCATTTTGGTAAAAAATTCATGATTGTGTGGCTGCTGGGATTCGAGCCCAGGTCTCCACGGCCACAACGTGGAATTCTTACCACTAAACTACAGCCACATGGTTGGAGGATTTTATTGTTTACTTTCTATATACACCAAAGTTACAACAAAAGTTAATGCCTTTTTTTGCTGTTCTTTGTCTTCTGAATGATACCTGTGAAAGTATAAACTTCTGAAGCTATTTTACAGCAAAAATGTGATGTGTAAAAAAAAAAAAAAAAAAAAAAAAATCATTTCCGACTTGCTGGATTCGAACCAGCGACCTAAGGATTGTCTGTTTACAACTACAGTCCTCCGCTCTACCAACTGAGCTAAGGTCGGATGAGTTTTGTGGCTGCTGGGATTCGAGCCCAGGTCTCCACGGCCACAACGTGGAATTCTAACCACTAAACTACAGCCACTTTGTTGAGGTTTTGTTATTCATTGTTTTTATGTAATTTGCACAAGTCAGAATCTGTTAAAACACACCAGATCAGAATTTCCACAAAGTTTTTACAGTCAATAATGTAGTATATCTGTAAAACAAAGTGATAATTGACAGTAGAAAAATGTGGGGAAATTCTGATCTAAAAGACATATGTTGCTGTATATTACATATACAACACAGACACAGAAATCTCTCTCCCCCAATGAACAACTACTAAGAAAGCAAAACCAGAACAAAAGTCTACTTGTGAACTCCACAGAAGAAAAAACTTCTAACATTCTGCTCTCTGCTCTTTGAACATGTGAAAATGGAACAAAGCAACAAACAGTTCATGAGCAACTTAGCTCATGGCCAACTCTACTTCGGAAACTATACATATAATGTTATTTCTCATATTACATACTCCTACCTCATATCATACACTAGACCACTTGATAATCTTTTAAGATTAATAGACAGATAGATTTGAAAACTAATCAAATGCTGGTTACACTGGACATAGGCAAATCTTAACATGTATTTCTATCTACAAGATGTGATAAGCAAACCGGAAATCATGCCTACATAATTCCATAAAAATCATAATCACCATGTTCATCTTGTTCGTCGAACATAGGGATGATTTGTAATCAATACTACAGGGTACTCAATTTTTTATTTTTTTTTATTTTTTTGTGGTGAGAACTATAGGGTACTTCATTATTCATCATTTCACGAGAAAATCATTGCACTCAATTTTGTTGTTCATTTTGTTGATAAATATATATGACTTATGTTTTATCTTTGAATTTGAGATATGAAGCAGCTGTGAATTCATCATAACATGGTATTCAGACCAATTTGACAAAAAAATAAAAATAAAGATATACTCTGTATAAGTATTCAGCTATTGTAAACAAGTAAATATAAATAAAATAAACTACACCAGTATGGTGATAAACTCTTGATTTATCCTTTCCATCTTTACACTATGATGTTTTACTAGTATCTAATATATCTACATGGAAATTTTGAGCTCAATCACCCTGTGACCTTAGCAATTCAAGGGAGGCTTTACTTCCTTCCACAAGTTGAATCAAACAATAAAAGAAAATAAAATAATCAAGTTAGATCCATCCACTGAACAGAAGAGCATAACCCAGAAAAATCTGGAAAAATCAGGATCAATGACATGTCTAAATCTTCATGTTATTCGCACCCAAAAATCTTCATATGAGAGCTGATTAATGACCAGCTCCACGGTTGCTTGGACCAGAGTGCGCTCGACTGAGGAGGAAATTCAGTACTGAATACTCATCAGATGGTTGTCTTTGATCTCTTAAAGCTCTCGAGCCCTCGACATGCATGGAGTTGGAGACGAAAACAAAGAAAATAACAAGAAGAATTATGTTCAAGTGAAGTACAAATGAATGGAACCTCATCTTTTCAAGAAATATTGGGTTCTTTTCTTCCTTTGGTGCTAAAAAATGGGTTGTTTTTGGGTATTGAGATTTTGTGTTTGCTTTGAAGATGAAGGAAAAAATGTTGGAGGGAAAAGGGATGGGGTTGTTTATATTTATAGAAGGAGAGAAAAATGGGGTTCATTGCTTGATTTTGACTTAGCACATAATTTTAATATAGTAGGTGGAAAATATTGTGGGGAAGGTTGGGGAACAAGTAAACGTTGATACTTGTTATTTTTTCAAAGGTTTGAAATTTTGAATAGTTTCATACTTGAACAAAGAAGGAGTGTGAAAAAGGAAGAGAGCAAGTCAAAATGTTGGAATGAAGGTAGGAGAGTTGGTACCGCTGTTTTAGCAGCAGCAATGTTGAGTTTATGAAAAGTGGCCTTTTCAAATATTGGACTTGTTAAAAGTCATTAGCAAATATATTCCTAGTACTCATTTAGTTAGGTGACTGCGAAAGACATTGATTTGCATGCCATTAAAGCAAAAAAGGGATTTTTTTATTTTTCTTTCTTGTTGAATTTGAGTGACATATTGCATATATAAGAGGAAATGTGGTGGGTAACTCGATAAATGTTTCGAAAGTTTAAGTTCGAGCTAAACTTTAATTAACAAGTTGTATCTCAATAGAGTTTGGCTTTAATAATTTACAAGCAACTTAACTAAATCGATAACATATTTGACACGACTTGCTGAATAGAATGTTGAAAGCCATGGAGGTAGCTAAAAGTGGCACGACTTTGGAAATTTCATGAAAAATTAATAAGAAAAACTTGCAAGAAGAAAATTCCTATTCCAATGGGAAAATTATGAATATCAAGACTTTGAAATCAAAACAAGTGTACCCATATAGTACTGTTTTTCTTTTCTTAACAGCCAGGTCCAGGTGTGACTGACCTCAGCAGTCAGCAGCTCCCTCAGTCCATAACTCCCAACAGTTGGATAAACAAGCTGCTGCAGAGCCTATTGTCAAGCAAGCACATTGAGACCAGAAATTTGAAATTGAATTTAATTAAGTCTAAAAACCTGCCCAAAATTCTTGAATTGTTCCACAGATCAGAAAATTCCAGGAACATCATTTGGTATGTTATGCGACATTTTTATTTTTTCTTTGGATAGAATATTACGCGACAACGTATGCCGAAAGTAATGAGACACAACAAATGAAGCAAATGTTTTCCAAGAATTTTTATATTCTGTTCTGCCAAGTTAAAGAGAAACAAGAGCAACTTTTCCTATAAAATAGGGATCATTCGTCAGTTTTTCTGCCTAAATTACAGGCAATCTTTAAGTCTCAGTTGGCAGTATCCAAATGTTAAAAAGTTAAGCAACTCTTAATAGCATAATGGGGTTCGGAACTTCTGGCTGCATAATATCAGTCCCTCCTGCTCTCTCAAAATAGCATGTACTTGCTACTATATCTTCATTTTCCAGGTTCTATTGCGATAAAATCTGATTCACAAGTTTGCGAATGACACTATGGCACCGCTGCTGGTCCTGAGAAATCTAACACGATCATGGTTAATGTTGTAAATATGTCATTGGATAAAATTTAGAAACAACCAGTAGCAATTCCACCTGAACCTTTAAACAAATTTTCCTGATACCCACGAGAGAACCGAGAGATGCAAAAGTGGAACTGGAAAGAGTGGCCATCCCTGTTACCTGCAACAAAGGAAGGCCATCCACCCAAGAATTCAGAACAGGAAGCAGCTAACATACAGGTCCTAGCAGCACATTTTCTGTGTATGCAGAATAAACAAATTTTTGAAATGAGATTTCATTGCGTTATAGTTTGGAGTGAGGACTATCAGAGCAAAGGTAGCAAAGTGAATGAACATCTTTCTGAAATTATTGCAGATTTCAATCTAAAACACATGGCAGATTCCAGAACCACCCACAAGATTAGAAACTGTGTTATTAACGGTATTGTAAAAGAATACAGAAGGAATATGCATATACATTAGAAAAATGCTTGATGTCTAATTTGACATCCCACCCTTTTCTCTGAGTATCAGATGGTAAGTTTTAAAGCTAATAAACTGGAACTGACAGGTTTTGAGTATTTTTCCAGACATATATTTGTATAAAAGCAAAACAATCTCGCTGTCAAAATAATCAATTGACCTGGCATGAGGAGAAAGGAAACAGAAGTGAGGAAAACAGAAATGCACACAAATCCAGGATCTCAATCCACAGAGCATATGATTCAACAAAGCTTTTTCTTATTCATTTACAAACCCCCTATCCCATCCTGTGGAAATAAAGGTTTGATTGTGGATTAAATCAATTTGGACCTGGGTATACATGGAAGCATGGCTGAGGAAGCATCTGAAAAATCTGAGACTGAGGATGTCAGGATGAGGTTCTGGTAAGTTCTACCTGCCAGAGACCTTGAGGAGAAGATTCTATTAATCACGTGGCTTTCCTCAAAGAATTTAGCCCTACTGAACCATCCATAGCGCCTCCGCTTCACAGGTGGTTTGATTTGATATGCAAAATATGAGATTACACAGCTGGAGCTGGATGGACGCTGCACCATCTCGTACAGGAATCTCAACCAACAACCTGAGAGGAACTTATATATTATTGATATGTCAGATCGATCCAAATATCAAAGCTGAATAAAGTAAGGCCTACATGAAAACTCTGTGAACATATAACAGCTATTGTGTCAAGCAAGTTCAAACGGGGCCATTACTATGTATCTGCAGCCATTTTTCATACAAGGGCAGATGTTAGAAACTAAAATGCTCTTTTCCAGTTTCCATAGGAGATCACTAATTTAAAGCTCAAGGTGAAAATTGACAACTAGATTTGTTCAACAAAGATGGAAGAACCCTAGAACACTATCTTAAAAGCATGGACCTTACAAGAATCTTAAGTTGCTTGGGCATGGGTAGCAGCTGCATCAGCTACAGCCTAAAAATGTACATTTAGGTGTGTCTGACCTTTAAATTGTGAAATTTTATGACTTTCAGTCAGAGAAGAGGTGTTCTGACTTCAGACGCATGCACATAATCTTTCAAGGTAAGAGTATAATTCTCACCACTGGGGTTTCTGATAGTAAATGGTCATAGATCTTGCTTACGAAAGTGTCCATCTTCCCACTATAGTCTCAATCTTATGTTTCATTGTTGAAATTTGAAAATAGGGTCCAGGTGTCAATACTCAATACTATGTCCACCATGTGTTGGAAGTAGATCCCACGTCTATGGCAATGGAGCACAGGGGCAGTATAAGCAGACATCACCTCCCACATCCATCCCAAAGGAGGCCAGTATGGTACGGATAACATATTTCTTTGGTGCAAATGGGTAATGGCGTAAACATGGTTTTGAAAATTCTTATTACCAGCATATGTAATGAACTAAGTGTGGATTTTACTTTATATGTACACATTTCTTTTTAGTCTTAGTCTAAAGTATTTAACATGGAAAAAAGAACACCAAATAAAAGGTAAACAAGTATCTAACTATAATGAAGATACAAAAGAGTTAATTTCACATGTAAAAAGAACACCAAATAAAAAGTAAACAAATATCAACTATATTGAAGATACAGAAAAGTAAAGGTACCAACTTAGGGCAGCACAAAGGTCCAACCTTGGACTGGACGGGTTCGGATGGGACTGGAATTATAAAAATTTCTGGACCGAAGATCGGAGTAGAATGAACCGTATAGGTCTGGACCTAGGTGGCGGGTCAATATGGTTTTAGTATTGTACCTGCAAGTGCGAATATGGATTTGGAAATTCATAGCCGCTGCGAGTAACAGGACAGTGGATGTTAAAATATGTGTCAATGTGGTGGCCATGGGTATGCAAGACGCTTTCTCCACATCCATCTAGCNCCCATTCATATATCTTATTGACCGGACAGAGAACAGTCTGACACACATCCTCTGAGTTCCTGGCTGCGCCATTATCATGCAGCAGTACATCTTAGAAAGTTCCTTCACTAGATTGAAACTAATGTGAAGTATTTAACACACTGGAGACAGATGCAAATTTCCTCCATAGCTTTCACCAACATAGACCTGCATGACAAAAGTGAACATAAAAAATACAGTCATTACAGAAAGCAAGAGCCAATATTCACTATACATATGAGCTACAAAAGGAACTAAGATAAAGATACTTTCATAAAAGTTAACATTCCAAACTCAATAATATGTGGCCCATGGGATCAAGCAATAAATTCATTGCTAAATAAAGACAAAGTAATGTAAGTTTTACTAATGCTCAAGTAAATGTGACTTTTCACCCTTAAAATCGCAACTACTCTTTGAATATGCTAATGGGAATAACATCTTTAAAATTAGCATAATAGGGCATCTGCTGATCCTCTATGCTATATACCAAACACAAAAGATAGCTTATTGACAGGTCAGTCACGACTCACGACTCATGAGTAATTCTCTTTAAAATGCTATATGTTCTTCAAAATGCTGCTTGCCAAACAGGCCAAGCTATTTATTCACTAGCAATCTTGTATGAAGCATTGACTACCCAAACTAACTTTGTTCCATTCACAATTTCCATTCAGAAAAACAATTTTTGTTTTTTTTTTTTTTTTTTTGAAATTTTGGTACATCTATTAGTCTGCCCCCTTCTTTGGAGCCATACTAAAATTCCTCTTCTCAACGTAAAATTGTGCAAGACCCATTCTAATATGACATCAATTTTTTTGGGTCCATAGGAGGCACCAAGCCAATACAATACATATTCATAAATTGAGGTAGGAAGAAATAGAACCTGTGACCTTATTACACCTAAAGATCTCATTGACCTATATGCCATTCTTTTGTAAGAAGGGTATTCACATAAGGCATTACTCCAACATTCTTAATGGAAACCCAAACAAATGAAAATTCACTGTGGATGAAAGGAATTTTTTTTTTTATCCCCAACCCCTCGCTGGCCAACCCAGTAAAGGAAAATTAAACAAGAATGAAGAGATCACTCTAAAAAAAAGGCTTTTTGAAAACTGGGAATATCATTGTAATTAGCAATTCTTAAATCTTTCAAACACATTTTCAATACTCTTAGGAAAACAGCATAAGTAGACGCTTTAAATAAATACAAAGACAACTGTAAAAGTGAAAGGCATACCTGAAGGTAAGGTAAGACGACATCATATACATGTGAGAAAGCCTTTGATTTCAATGCTAACCTGAATAAGTCACAAGTTATATGATAATATAAAAACTAGGCCGTTGACAAAGATACATCAGGAAACAAAACAATAATCAGAGGAAATACCACACCAATGATAGTTTTAGACTCCATGCGAGATCCAACAATCTTATTCTGGCTATTAGCTACTAGCAAGACTTCCATTTCACCCAACTTTAAGTGAAGAGAAGGTACAAAAACCATGAGTAAGATGCAAGGTCAGCGTTAGTTCTTGAAAGAGAGGTACAACAATAATCCATCCACGTCATACCCAATTTGCCAAGTCACGTTTCCCCCTTTTATTCCTAGAGTAACAGCAATCATGGTGAAGAACCATTACCACTAACTTTTGCACCTATGCTAAACATAACAAGTTTCCATCCACCTTGATTTGATTCACCTAGAAAATTTCCTTGAACTCACCTCTGTACAGTCATGGGTACAAACACGGACATGGACATAAACACAGATACATAAAAGTAGCATTTATAGAGGTGTAGATCCTAGATTTGTGTCAGGCATGTGTGTTGTGGCGTATCATTTCCGTATGCTGGACACATGACACAGATTCCCTAGTCTACATAGATCCTCGAACTCCACACGAAGTACTTTCAAACATTATTGACGGTCTGGGGCTCTTGGCCAGTAGGGTCAGATGTACAGAATTCTCAATGGACTAGCAGTTGGTACATATTGAAATACAGGTCCACTCACTCCACAAAGAAGTGATCTTCACTTTTTTCCAACTCCCACACTTTAGAAAATAAACAACAAACCTATATAACCCCATATTCAGAAAAAATGTTCTCTAGGGACAAAAAGTAAACACAAATAGAGTAAGATATTAATATAAGTGTAATAATGACCTCCTAGTAAACCTACTAAATTGCATGCATACCTTTTTAAAAGACGAAAACAAATGAAGATTTCTTCAATATCCATCTCCAACTTTAACTGAATATACTGCTTCAAAACCTCACAAAAGCTATTAGAAGCCTCATTCACTACATCTTCAGTTGTATCAGAGAACAGCGGGTGGCAAGAAAGACAACATTGTAGAGTAGACGATAATAGCCCAATAGACCCTGACCTCAGATGCATATCTGCCAGAATGTTCAACATCAAGTAACTGCTTCCTTTGTATTGATTAACCCAATATGGAGGATTTCCAGCCCATAGATTTTTATCTTCAGTAGATTTCATGAGGCTTACAGGATCCATAGCCAACCTTGTTTTCAGTGATTCTACAGAATTGCTGCCAGAAGCAGGTAAACAATCTAACCTACGATGTGCAGGAAGTGCTCCAACTATATCCGCTCTCAGTTCCTCAGGCAATTGCTGTAATATAGATACATCCACTTGGCTTAGAGATGAAGGCATCAAACCAATCATTTCTGATTCTACTGCAGAACCACCGACAATTGCTGTTCCAGCACCAAAAGCAGGGGTAGCCTGTATTTCCTGACCCCTACTGCACTCAGCCTAATAATGAAAAGTCGAGAATCTAATTACGCAAGTATATATTCGAAAGTGTTCCAAAATGCAAATTCATGGGAATGTACAAGCTCATTTCTGGTGATGAACTTAATCCGACTCAGGACTCCAGTAAAGTATCCATCTTGTTGATCATAAGGAACAGAAGAACAATACTTGCAACAGTAAGTACTTGAGCCTATTGAACAATATCCGGTACTAATTTCTCCATCTTACTTTGTATTTTGATGTTCAACTTAGATGCAGCACTCAATTCATGCATATATTAAAAGATAATCAGAACATAAAAAAGTTGGAATTAAAAAAAAAATCATTTTTTATAGCATTGGTTATCTTATGTTCATTATTTCTCATATTTTAAATATAATTACCTCATCCTTCTCTTGAGACTTGTTCATTTGCCCGCCCAAAGAAGCATTAGCTTCCTGCTCGTTGAGTAGTTTATCTATAAGACAATAGTGTTAGAAAATCATACAAGTGAACTTTCTGAAATATCAAATAGCTAGATAGAATTAATTTACCTTCCACTTCGTTCACTGACATAGAACGCACACTCTGATTGCCAGCTTTGCCCTTGCTTTTCGACATGAGGTCAATCAGTTTTCCTCCATACATATCATTCATTTCTGAAAACAACTCTGGTGGTAGGCTCTCAATAACACTCATATCCAGATCTTCCATACATGGCAACGTCGCAACCAAGCTTGAGCTAGTTTGCCGACTTGATGGATAGGAAACCATTGGTGAAAGTCCACCAGGCTCAAAGTGGACTGCGTGATCAACAACAGGTGCTCTCTGAACATCTGTTCCAGAAGTGTATAATTTTAATTCTATTTTAAGATATAACACTGGCTAACAGCAACAGCTAGTTATAAAGCAATATTTTTCATCCCCTAAGCATATGAACCCAAGAGCGTGCCAAACAAAAGACGATTAACTTCTGCCTGTACAGCAGCGTGAGTTCATCCATAATTTTTTTTTTTCAGTATTGTGCTTACTCTTCGGTAGTATATCAACAAAAGGGAATAAATATATACCAGACTCCACCCCGTAACAGCTCATACGCATGTTACTCTAGGATATTTCCACGCGAGAAAATTAAGGTCCCCATTGGGCGCAAAAAAAATAAAAAAAAAATAAAAGGCAAGGCAGCCACAAAGCAGATTAAGAATCTGAGGAACAACAGACTGAGCTTAGATGATCACAATACCAAGGCCTCTTGCATCACGACAACCCAAGTTGATCCAGGCTGCCATACACCACAGATCAAAGGGAGTGTGGGACAGTACCAGTCTATGTCTTAAGTCCAGAACAAATTGGAAAGAGAGGTTTAGACTTGTGGTTCTTGGATTGGTTCTTGGATTAGACATAATCACTACCAGCCCAAATATAAGAAGGCAAGCTTCCTCATCCTGAACCAACAACTACTACAACTCCAAATCGGTAAACCTGGTCACTCTTTGATCAGCTAAAGCAGTATCTGCAACAGCAATAAATTTTAATAGGCTAAAGCGACACCTGCATCATAATAGTGCAGAAGGTGCAATGCCAATAAGTGAGAGAGTTGTACAAGTGCATCAGTTTAGAATTTGAAACTGTGGAATTTGGCTACCAAGGTCCTAAATTCCACAAGATCGGCAAACTCCCCACATCCACGACCCAAAATTCAAGTCAGCAATTA
Organism: Mesembryanthemum crystallinum; assembly: GCA_030267885.1. Classification (NCBI taxonomy): domain Eukaryota; kingdom Viridiplantae; phylum Streptophyta; class Magnoliopsida; order Caryophyllales; family Aizoaceae; genus Mesembryanthemum; species Mesembryanthemum crystallinum. Next base: position 2,163 of record BSSO01004823.1, on the reverse strand, counting down.
GCAATGCAGGAGGAAAAGTTAAGGCCACAGATTTCAACAGACCACATCAAAAAGACTAAGGCTTGCATAAACCTAGTGTATAGTATCCATGTACACTAGGGTGCTTTTTCTTCGAAACAGGTTGACTGTTCAGAGAAGGGGTGACTAATAGAAGGAATGATTTTCTTCAGAAGATAAAGGTTTCTCAAAGGGGTGACTTTCTGGCGTATGCAATAAACTACGTCCACGCAAGATTTTGCCAATCAAAAAGGGAAAAAAAGGTGATCCATGTTCCCTCTTCCGCAGTCATCTCTTTTCAGCGTCAAAACGTGTACTGTACAACACTCTTCTTGCAGATAATTGGACTCAGCATACCTGTATCATGGGAGTTGCGCTGTTCAATGGCATCTGCCGTTCCAGAAGTAAGCCATGACCTTATAGTGTTCCTCTCATGACCTTCAAAACCATAGGAAAGAAGTGATAACAGATTATCAGATATATCAAATGTAGTACCATGTTACTGTCATGCACAAGGATGGAACATGAATTTGACCACGATGAGATCAGGATTGACAAGATCTGATGACAATTAAAAATCCCTTCTCTGATTTATCCGACAAGATGATAAAACGGATTCCCACAAACCTTGCTTGATATTATCAGCACTCTCCAGCTTTGTAACTTGTAATCCTATCCCTCGAATATCTTTGACGTCTAACAAAAAGAAGTATACAAATCATATAGCGCACTATACAGGACAAATACAATCAACTAAATGTAAAGGAAGAAAAAAGTGACAACAGAACACCAATGACTGGCAAACACAAAGTAACAAGCTGAAGTTTCTACAACCCTTAAATAGCCAGTTGACCACCAAATACTGATGCTAGCAAAATTTATGAGGACATAAATAAGTTTGGTTATCTCTATATGCCAAACCTCCCGAGGCCCAACCTCTACACCTCCTCTTTCTGCAGCATAGAAAGAGGATCTAGAGTAAAGCCCCACAAGGAAATGGATATATTAAGCTATTTCTAAGAGGCACCTAAGCCAGCCATCTACTGAGCCTCAGCTGGGAGCTATTTGCCAAGGAAGCCAAGATAGGCTAGCCCATAAAGCGATTAGATTCTCCCATCCTTATCTGATGGAAGTGGCGCCTTCACCCATTGGGCTACCTATGTGAACAAATACAGGGCCATTAACTCCTAAGAAAGGTAGAGCTGTACTACAACATCATACTTCATAATCAATCCTACCTTGTTCATTCAGATCTCAGAACAAGTCCCAGTAATCAAGTGAAAAGTATGGTTATGGTTTACTTTCAGTCCATCATCAGTGAATCCTCATCGTTTCAAAGACTCGAGAGAGAAAATTTGGGGCAACAAAATTCTCCATCTCTGGATGCAAGACCATAATGAAAAATCTAGTTGCAAACAGGGGGAGGGGGGAGGAGAGGGAGAGAGACAAGTTCTAAACCCCTGAGTTAAGAGCCTCAATCACCATTAAAGGTGGTGCAGGTCAAAATCAAAATGAAAAATGAACCAGCCTTCCAAGTATAATCTTTGGTGTCTGCAATTTAAATGAATGGTTGATCAACAGGAAAAACCATAGCACAAACAAGACCCCCTATCAGGTGATTAATGCAATAACTCACACCCAATTTTCAATATACATTCATGAAAAGATAATTAAAACACTGTCATATACTTGATATTGTCTACTGTAAAGTTGTTAGCAGTAAAAGTAGAGGTTAAAACAGACACTCTGTCACTCTTTGATTACTTTATTCACAAGGTAAAGGCCAACTAAGAGCAGCCAAAATTATTCTAGTAGGACATTCTCACATCAATAAAAGAGCCCTGAGCCAAAACTGACCTACGTGGAATGATCCGAATAGCTGCATTGCTATCCTTCTTAAAATGTCCACATCATCAGTAGCAACTGGAACCTAGAGATAAAATAGCATGGCTTAGCGATGATTACAAAATTCCAGGAGTGAAATGAGTGCAATGACACATTACAATACCGTTGTAGAGTGGCTCAGATTTTCACAATCTCCACAACCCATATATTTTGCTGGCTCTTTTGCATCTTTTCTTCTCTTCTTCATCTGGGTGTTAATAAGAAAGACAAATACGTGACAGATGAATAAGTTCAATTGATTCACCTTGAATTAGCAAACTA
>BSSO01004822.1:0-13961 GCA_030267885.1 Mesembryanthemum crystallinum | reverse complement strand
ACTTCAGTTTAGTCCCAATAATTTCAATTCAGTCCCAACAATTTCACTTCAGTCACAATAAGTACAGATTTAGTTCGGTTACACTAATTTCAGTTTAATCAATTTCGTTCTCAACCTCAACAACTAAGTAGGCATAAGCTTAAATTTGAATAAAGGCTATGTACTCGACCGTTTCAACGGTGAAGCCAAAGTCAAATATACAAACTTCGGGTTCAAAAAAGTAAAGCTATGTTCTCTGTATTCATCGTTACAAATGTTTTCAAGAAGCTATTGTTTGATGATTTTAGCGTTTACATTGACTATATGATCAATTCTAATCGGGGGGAGTATTATTTTTCAAAATTTCCTCAACATCATCACATTTTCATTCAATTCGACGACAAGAACGCAATCGAAACAAACTAAACGCCAAAATGCATACAAGTTACGTGAAGCGACATTCGAGAGTAGAAATCTGTAGCGATCATACACACTCACACAAAACGAACAAAAACAAGAGATTGAGACATAAAAATACGATGAGATGAGAAAAATGAGGAGAGAGAAAGTTGCGTACAGAGGAAGTAGGGCAAATGAGGCTGATGAGCTCCATCGTCGTCGTAATTGCTCGGAGAGGAGGAGAGAGAAAGGAGCATTTAGCAGCAGAGTGGGCGAGGTGTGGTGTGGGTAATGCTAATGACTGATGAATGACACAGGGAACTGGAAAAAGTGTGAGGTTTTTGGGTGGGAAAAGAAAGAAATAAAGAAAGGATATAAAGCGGTGCAAATGTCATGCACTACTTTTAAAAGTGGTTTTGCGCACGATTGCCCAGGTTTTGTTCATGTGATGGCCACTCGACCAAAAATATTTTGGTTTTTTTGACGGCTTTGGCGCGCACAAGGGGATGGGCATGGGAAAAAAGAAAGAAGTAAAGAAAACATCATATGGGGCCTAGAAGTGGTGAAAATGGGACTCTTTGATAGTTTGATGTAGTACAATGATATAAAGATTGAGCAATGATATAAATTTATCTTATAGGATTTGTCTTTATCAGTAACTTTAACTTTATAGTAGAGCATTTAGGATTTTTTTAATTTCAATCAATTTAGATGATATGAATTCTGTTGACTGTATATGTTGGATTAAAGTGATTGAATAAACTGAATTGAATGAACACGTAGGTTATGTTTGGCAAAATTAGTTGTAGCTGTAGCTGATGGTTTAAATTTTGCTTGATAGTTGAGAGAAAAATGAACTAGCTGCAAGCTTCAAAGTGTAATTCTTGCTCAAAAGCTGTAAAAAAACTAGTTGTTGGTGCAAAACATAGTCTTAATGAATCCTAATATATAGAAAAAGTAAGTTACAAAACTAAATGATCTTAAGACAATTGAAATGAATGCATGACTAATAAGTTGAAATACACACACAAGAGCCCTCTTTAGCTAATAAAAGATGACATTTCATTATTGAGATAATAGTTTGTGATATTAGTGGATGCTTATTGGGTGATTAGTAACAATTGTTGGTTGACTATAATGTTTGTTTTGTTTGATTGGTAATAGAGGTTATTTGTTATAAGGTGATTTGTATGCTAAAAGTGGTTGTTCAAAGATTGGTGTGTATGAGGCTGCCTCATACTACCAATTCGTTACTAAACAACTTCTTTACTACTCCTTCCGTTCATTATTTAATATGACACTCATTATTGGGCACCATAATTAAGGAGAGAATGAAAATGACTATATTGCCCTTACTTTACTAGTGGGTGTAAAGGTGATAATGACTTGATGAGAGAGAAAAAACTAACGGGGTGTTTGGCAGAAGTGAATAGAGAGGTGGGAATGGGATTTTAAATCCCCAAATCTTAATTCCTATGTTTGGTTTGTGGGATTGGGAATAAAAGAAGGATTGGGATGGAGAATAAAAGGCTCCAATTCCCACCATTTTAATACCTAGGGGGGCCTGGTAATTGGGGTGGGAATTCACATATTAGCTTTAAAATACTATAATGTCATTTTTATTAACCAATCTCCACCACTCCCCATCATTAATGAAGGGTATTTTAGTAAATCAACTACTAAAATCCCTACCTATTCTCATTTATACAATAAACAAGGGATTGAGAATTACAACTTGAACTCCCATCAAATTCCCCACCACCAAATTCCCACCTCAAATCCCTCATATTCTCATTCCCACTTACCAAACGCGCCCGTAAGGGTATTTTGATATTTTCAAGGGAATTTCTTGCCAAAATTTAAAGTGTAACCTTAAATTGTGAACGTACCAAAACGAAAAGTGTCATCTTAAATAATGAAACGAGAGAGTAGTAAACTTGGTCAAACAAATAAAAATTTGTCAAAACCCTATATACTAATAATGAGGTTATCCTAAGTATCTTTCACCTATAGATTGATGAGAGATGGGTCGGAATGAGCCTGACCAAAGAAGCAAACACAACTGCTAGTAGAAGTTATCTTTACTACAACAATCCAAACAAAAATATATATGAGCAACCAACCAATTCTTCATCTTCAGCTCATGAACTCCTCATAGTAGTCAAATAAGTTGTAATTGTAGCTATACATAACAAATTGTTTGATTGATGAGAGTAACACAAAAAAGGTGAAAACTAGAAGCTAGCTCTTTTTGCCAAACATAGCATTAATGTTATCTTCTGACTTCGTCCCTAAATTCCAATTAAATGGACCAAAAAACGGCCACAAAACTTCATTATGATGAAAGAGGGCTGACTACCTCGTGTAGGACAAAGTAAAGGCCGAAAGTCGTGCTCCATCTGATAAAGGAGTAGCAAGCTAATCACATAAATCGCGAAAATAAGACGGGATCCAAAATTGAAAGAGAGAGAATGAAACTCTACAACATCTATATCCTTCTCTACCCTAATCTCTCCACTCCCACTCTTATGCAACTGTGTTTTAAAATTATCATAAATTATTTCCTATCAAAAAAAAAATTATTATAAATTATTAAAAATCTACTCATAAATCACTAAAAATCACCCTTAAATTCCACCATCCACCCTTGCTTAATCCACGTCATCAAGCTCACAAACCAGAATTTAACAGGCAGCACCACTGAAACTTTCGGGCGCCAGTGCCACCACTCCCTCCCACCATCTTATCTCCATTTCTCTTCTCTCTCCTTCCCCCAAATTCAAATTCTACAACACCTAAATCGACCTCCAATGGCGCTCTCACTCCGCCATTTCCACTCTCTCTCCTCCTCATCATCTTCATCTCTACATCGCCCTTCTTCACTCCATCATCTTCACCTTCTCTCTCCATCTCTCGCAATCCCTAACACTTGCCCTGTATCGCCTTCTCCCCTCAGAATTCAGTGCGCCACCAAAGACAAAAGCGCCCGTTCGAGCTCTACGCAAGATCCAAAGGCTGGAGTTGCAGTTTACAAGCCCAAATCGTACGAGGTTCTCGTCACTGATGCCGCTAATTCCCTCGCTATTGCTCTTCAAGATGGAAAGACTCGTCTCGAAATTGATTTTCCGTAATCTTCCTATCTTTTATCCTAATTTCGTAATATGTTGTTTGTTTTGAATTGTTGTTATGTTCTGTTGCGAGATTGGGAATTTTTTGCGAGAAATTGTGCATAGTTATCGTAATTTTAACATGAATTGCATATTTGGGGCTCGTCAGTAATCTTTAACATTTGATTTGGGTTATAATTTTTGCTGTTAGTGTTTTGCCCAAGAAAACGTAATTTAGGGATTCAATTGTGTTCTGGTTAACTTTGTGAGAAATTCTTGTGGATTCAATTGTGTTCTGGTTAACTTTGTGAGAAATTTTTGTGACTTGTTGGTTAAATTAGCATTTAATCATGTACTTTGAAGGCATTAATGCGAAGTAGAAAATTCTAAATCATATTGTTCATCATGTTGTTTATAGAAGTATCCCTTATTCCATCCTACTAGGTCGATTTGTTTAAGAAAGATTGAAGACCCCAAAACATTCTGCTTCACCAGTGGTGGCTTGCAGAAAACAACTACAAGTGGCTAATGAACAAGACAATTTTCCATTGAAGCGCATTTGCACTTATGACTAGGAATGGAAAGTATGCTTGCCGGAAGGACTATTTGGGCTATCAGATTAGAATTCCTTATAGAACAATTTGCCATGACATCACCACTTACTTTCACTGTTTTTGTTACTGTGGTTGTTGACTTGTCTTTTGTTTGTGTTTTTGCCTGTTGTGCCATTTGGGTTCCTTGACAGGCCTCTTCCCAGCGAAATATCATCTTATAAGGTATTTCTCTTTGTTTTAGTTTTTTTGGCCTAATCTTATACTCGTAATGTTATTTAGCTTTTCAAAATGAATGATAACCAGTAGTTTTCTGCCTTTTCTCCATCAGCATTAGATTGACTTATTGACACATGCATATTAAAACAGAGACATGATTTTCTCACATTGCCAAATATGTGAAGGGATCTTCAGATGAGTTCATCGATGCAAATATTCAACTTGCATTGACAGTTGCAAGGAAACTTCAGGAGAAAATGCAACTCAAAACTTGCATGGTAAAATTTCACTCATACATATATCTATTGGCATATAGTTTAAGGAGTATGGATGTGATGTATTCTTTATTGGGTGAATCAGGTGTTTCCTGACAAACCTGAAAAGCGCAGGGCTTCCGAGATTTTCAAGACTGCTCTTGACTCGGTAACATCATCTATCCTTGAGTTGATGTTATGTTATGAATTTGTAAAGCATTCACATTGTAGGTTTGATCTGCTTGGATACCTGTTGCCTTCAGAATACCCAATACAGGAGTACTTCTGTTCTCAGAAAAAGTTTCCCCTCAAAATTCAGTCAACTAGACATAGTCAATGCAATTATAGTGACCCCAAATATAATGATGGTCATGGCCAAGCAATGAGTTAGAATATGTATCCACCTCAAGCAGTTGACGCTTGAGATGATGAGATCCTCATTAGCTCCCCTTTTTTTTTATTTTTTTTATTGCAACTTGAATCAACTATTGACATTCCCCGAGCGTTTTGTCCAATGCTGGTTAGTGCACCAATCTCTCTCTCTGACACTCTCACAGATCATTGAGATTTCAAGTGTATTCGCTTCTCTTGAAGTCTTGAACAATCCAGAAGTGCAATTTTAAGAATGATATAAGTTTGAATGAGAGATACACTCACTAGAACCCAAATTATTTGTCGATGGAGATGAAAACAATTGCAATTCTGGTTCAGAGAAATGCGACTCGGTTATCTCCCATTTGTTCAAAGTTTCAAACTTAAAACTGTAAACGAAATGAAGTTCTGTTAGAATTTAGTCTCCAATTTGAGATCTGTTTCTACTTCCTGCAGGGCAGATTCATACAGTAGCTTAAGCAGTCTGTTGAATTGTTACTTTCTCAAAGAAACAATTGCTATCAGTTTATTCATTTTACACAATTTTATGCTGTGTCCATCAGTCTATGTATTCCTTGGAATTCTATGAAGCCTAGTGACTTAATACTGAATTGTTATTTTTCTATTTTCAGGTTGATGGTATCAGTATAGGTTCCCTGGATGATGTACCTGGTGGTGCTGTCAATACTTTCTTCAAATCTATAAGGAATACATTGGATTTTGATTTTGATGATGAGAATGAAGGTTGTGGATACAATACTCTGGTATTATGTAATTCATATATTATGCTTGCATGCTGTTGTTATTGTTGGTTACATCAAAAATTAAGATGAGATTTTCATGTCTTGCAAATATGGGCCTAGGGCTGGCCACAAGTCTCTAAACTTTATTATTTGTTGGACTTTTAAAGCCACCCTGTGTTACTCGGACTCTTTATCTCACCTCAAGTACCCGTGTCAGATCCTCGACACTCCGACATGGGTACCGGTACTCGACCCTTCATTTTAGGCCAAAATATCACAAAATTCTCCAAAAAATGGCTAAGTCCGACACCTCGACACGTACCCGTGTTCGACACTTATAGCCGAGTCCGAGTAACATAGAAGCCACCAAATAAATTCTTGTGCCTGTGCGTCAGGATTTTCCACTTAAGTAATGATAGCGTCTCTGCTTTGGTATTGAGAGTAGCAGGACACCAACAAAACTATAATATTGAGGTGGTGAAATCACACCTAGTTGTACATTTAGCAGGTGAAACTATGAAATACTCCCTATCCCTTTAAGTTGACCCTACCTAGTGGATCAATCTTTAAAAAAGAGCTCATAGAAGGATGGCACAAGGCAATGCAGTCTAGAAATTTGTCTTTTAGGAAAAGCGACATTTATATGGAATGGAGGGAATAGACTTTGTAACTTCCTTTCCTCAAAGCTGGATTTGTGGGTGGGTCTCTTTTCCTTATGAAGCTCGTATTAGTGCCAAGATGGAATGTTGGCCATTCCATCTTGTCTTTCGATGTTTTTCTCCATTCTCTTATTTTTAAAACAAGTTGAAGCTGACCACATATGTTGCTCCCATTTTGATTGCATTTGGAACCATTGCGTGAATTTTTCGTTGATAAAAACTTTACTGTTAAGATATTAACAATGTCAAATTGCAGATCGCTGGAAATCCAATGATCCACCATCACTTTACATGTTTCTAAATTGTAGCACACGAGAACTTTCTCTCATAGAGAAGTATGTGGTATGATGTCTTTACTTCATGATTATTTTCTAATATCAAAAATTTGGTGTACATGTATCAATATTTCTGTGGAGTTTGTATATTTAGGAGGATCTTTTGTGGGTTCATGTGTAATTATTTTATTGTTTGTCTGCATCTGGGCTACTAATAACTGGCAATAACTTTCACATGTTTTTTTCAGAGGCATGTATGTTGCTCAAAGTGTAAAGATACTTCTGGCATGCTCTGAACCAGTGACCTTTTGTTTTGTAACACTCATACCATTTAGACCAACTTGTGACTCATTTACTTTTCTATGACTACTTTCAGTCAATGCATCCATAACATTGGACTGGTACTCAAATCAGTTGGGCAGGTCCCAATCTGGTCCTGCATTACAAGCTTGTTAGAAGTACAAAAACGATCCTCCACAGGACTTGTTCTCTGTTAATTGGATCCTTGCTCTTCTAAGAGCTGGAAATTTTTTAATGCAGCCATGTCTTTGAGATCTCTGTCTTAGAGGGATCTTTTTTTTCTTTTTTTTTTTCATAAAAGGATCTTGATGACATCAAAAATGACCATTTTGTTGCATAGCTGAAGTTGAGTTAATGCTTACGTCATAGGATATGCTTTTATTCGTATGGCCGTGTTGCAAGCATCTTATTTTGAAATAGATACATGTGAGTTTGCAGTTATCTGTGACCAGAGCTTATCAGTCTAGATGCAATTTTTCACCTATACATGCCAATTATTCTATATTCTTCTTGGTTTATCTGCATACATGTTTCTGTTGTCATCTCAAAGATTTCAGATTCTGCTCACCCCCCCCCCCCCTCCCAATTGGTATCTCTCCCTTCCCATTTGATTTGTCTCTGATCAAATTATGCAGGAGGCATTTGCTTCTTCAACCCCTACTCTCCTTTTCAATCTTGAACTTGATACATTACGGTAATGTCTTCTTGCATAGTTTAATTGGTAAATTATGGAGTGGTTGCCTTATATAACTTATTAAAGAGAGTTTGCTTTTACAGTGCTGATCTGGGTCTTCTAGGCTTCCCAAGCAAGGAACTCCATTACCAATTTCTTTCTCAATTCATTCCTGTTTTCTATATCCGAATAAGAGAATACTCTAAGGTACCTCTTATTTAAGTGTGCACTGGAAAGTGACTACCAAATTTATTTTTCTTGCTTTTCATCATTTGGTTAACCCTCCAATTTCATTTTTCTTGATGCATGAAAGACAGTGCCTGTGGCGCCTTTTATTGTGAATTACAGTGGAGCTCTATTTCGCCAATATCCTGGTAATGGCTCTTACCTTCCAGTCTTTAATTGATCCAAATGTCTGTCTTTTTGGCCCCTATCTTAATAGTTTCATAGTTATCAAGATTGCACGGTCTTACTCCATGAACTTAAGCGTTAGTATGTTAGGTTGAAGTGTTTAACGAGGATAGATAGGTCATGTTAAACTCTAACTCTAGTTTTTATACCGATTGATTCATCTACAGGAGTGTACAATCAATCTTCGTTGCCCCTGACTGTTCCTGATCAGTTTCTTATGAGACTATTATCTGTCATTGAAATACTAGCATGACATATGCAGTGAAAGTCTCTTCGAAGAACTCCTTTGAGCATTGCATCTGTCTTCTATTTCTCCCTCTACCCTCCTGATTACTCAAAATCCAGCTGTGCCAAACCAGCATATAAATATTTTATCTAATCACTACAATGGTTTTGAATTTTGACGATAATAATTTTGAATTTAAAACGAAGATAAATGACAGAGATGGGATTTTGGTGGTGTTGGAACAGGGTTGTGTTAGTGAGTGCACTATGACTTCCAGGATAGTAGCAAGTATAGGCTCATACAGTCATACTTTGGAAGTTGCAATTGGTCTAGAAGAGTTGATTTAGATATCAGATATGTCAAGCAGAATTTTGTCTCTTGAAATTTTGCAGTTTGTTTTTTTTTTTTCTTCGAATCATTCATTTAATCTTGAGAGAAACTGTAACTGATGCAGTAGTTTCTGTTTTGTAGATTTTTGTGATACTACTCTGCTTTTTGTGTGTGTGTGTGTGCACGCGGACTTTGTTTTGTTTGCTTGGGGCCAATAAAACTACTCTATGTTGGTATTAATTTCGATGTACTATCCTAAAATGTTTAGTGTTCACCACCTGGTATCTTCATTTGTGATGCATTTTTTACCTTTACACTTTCAGATGTTCCTTTAATTGTCAGCAGGATGAAGTGATTTATATTTTACATTATAGGGCCTTGGCAGGTGATGCTTAAGCAAGCAGATGGTTCTTATGCTTGTGTAGCGGAGAGCGCAAGCCGTTTCACACTTGGTGAAGTAAGTAATCATGCCCACCGTTCTTCTTTTGTAGGTTCAGAAGTATAGATGTTCTGTTACATATTTTGGACTCGTGTTTGATATGCTTCAGACCAAGGAAGAACTACTGAGGGTCCTGGGACTGCAAGAGGAACAAGGAAGCTCCCTCGAATTTCTTCGTAGAGGCTACAAGGTTTGTTCTCATATTGCATGTGTTCCTCAACCTGTTAAATTGGCATCTGAGATATACCAACCCTATCTGTGGTGGCCAACAATATGAACATATCTAGAAATATAATTTTTTTTTTTTTTATTGATGACGGACATAAAGAATAAGCCATATTTGTACTAAATTATGCCAGACAAGCACCTGGTGGGAAGAAGACACAGATCTGGAGTTTTCTACTGAGTGGAGAAGTTGACTACTACCAGCATGGATAATCAGCTGTCAAGGATTGGGATGAAACGGATAGCAAGTGTCTCCAATGGTAATGGTTTATTAGAAGTCATTCGTTGAAGGGATTTCGTCTTTCTCGCTTTCACTCTGTCTGCGAAGCCTATTGTCAGCATCAGTTTCTAGAAGGTGTAATCAATGACTTCCAAGTATTCTTCTATTTCATAATCTGATCATTCACATATATCAAACTATAAAGCCTTTTCTTATTGGAATTATACCACTTCAGTTTGCTGTCCTTTCGTTTCTTTAGGCACATAAATGAACGAAGACCAGAACATCTTAAACTAGCTATCATTTGTATAAAACTGTTGATATTTATATGCTCCAGATATGCCCTTTCTCTTGATCTCCCGGACTTCCCAGTTCCGACCACCAGAACCCAACTCTTCTTGTCAATTATAGGTCTAGTGAAACATACTCTACAAGATTTTTCTCATTGTCTATTCTGGGATATCCCATTATTTTGTCCACTTTTCTTTTTATGTTTGGATTTCACCTTTTAGTTGGATGTATTCTACTTGTAATTTTTCTTCAATATACATGTTGGCGATGTCGCTAGGATGCAGACGTTGATGCTGCACATGAGAGTGATGTATTGAATTTAAACCTTCTCTCTTCAGCTGGGTGTTTTCAGATTTTGTTAGCTGTGAAGTTTAAAACTGCCCATGAAAAGAGAAGATGTGGGATAAGGGGCAAGTAACATTTTTATGTATGAAAATCCACCTATTTACATCCGCATCCTGAACACCAATACCATGACTAGAGAAGCTAAAAGGAGAGGAAGCTAAGGACTAAGGGCAAAACTCAAGGAATCAAGAGATGTTCCGGTGATTAGGAGTATTGTCCCCCAATTGTGAGATTAAAAGTTTGATTCCTCTTGCCATTTCTACCTCATCTAAAAACGAAACGAAAAGGGGCAAAACTCAAAAGTCACGTGGGTCAACAAATAGCGTGGATGAGGATGGCCGAGAAGCGATCCAATCCAACGGCTGAGAATTGTCGCAACCTTGATGAAGCTTCTTCATGTACCACAGATCCTCACTCCAAGAAAACCTCTTCCAATGTGGAATGGCCTCGCCAACCGGGTCTGCCCATGCCACCTCCGCAACAACAGCCCCACACGCCGCGTCATCCCGCCCCATATTATGTGCAAAGTTGCATAGACTCTTCATCAAACCTAGAGAGCCTTTCCCTTCCATATGAAGGCCATACAAGAAATAAAACCCAAAGGGCCTAAACAAGTTTGGGATAGAGGGTACCCTTAGCCAAGGCATATGTGCATCCAAAACCCTACTTCCTAAACAACATGCCCTTGTTATCTTAGACACGCCCTTAAGTTGCAATTGGTACACTTCCTTTGTGTTCCACACACTCATTATGGCAAAGCAAGGTGGTAACCCCTTATGGGGATCCCATTTGGACAAGTACTTCTTGGGCATCGCTATGAAGGTTCCCAAATGGAGCTTGCTTGCCAAAACCGAGCCGATGTCTTTCGGGAAGAACTCCGACTGGGAGAAAATCCGTTGGTATATCGACTCAGCGAGCAATGGCGGAACACGCACAATTGCAGTGCCCGACGGTATAGGCTTGCAATGAGCATGTACCGGTTGCACCAACACAGTTGGGTTACGAAATTTGATGTAATTGAATTTGTGGGTGAATAAGTTGATTGATGCTTCATTTGCACAATCTGTCATCATATACACATATTCAGCCCCATTCTCTTTGCACCAATCTTCTATTTCCTTCACCAACTTTGTCCCTATGCCTTTTTGCCTACATACCAAAAATGAGGAATCAGTGTTAATTACTATACTAAAGATCATCATATAGTAAAGCATAAAAAGATCATATCTTATTATTGTCGAATTAAATACAGGATATATCTATTAAAGCAACAGATATAATTTGTCTGATGAATATGCCATTGTTATGGTCCATCAATCCTTTAGATATGTGGTGATGTTTACAAAGTCTTAAATCTGATCCAACCAACTGTAAGATTTGATTACAACGGTACAAATTCTTGGTCAAATTTTGTACTCAAACAGCAAGATTAAAAGTTAGATTTGTGGAATCAAAATTTGTTGGACATTCTTGGTAGAATGATATGGAGTAGCAGCACTGGAATATTATGATTTAAGATAATACTAAGATCATAATTTATATATATAAACAGCGTTATAATTAATTTATTATTATGTGAATAAACAATTTCAAGATACTTTAGAGAGTGCTTTATTATTATGAAAACACAGGACCACTTTGGTTACGTAAGACCATATCAATATGAACACTCTCCTAGCTTTTTTTCTATTATCACATGAGCCTCTCCCAGGTATTACTTTCTATTAATTTTCTATTAGTACTAAAATGAGAAGCTCTAATGGTTCATAATTAGTGATGATGATAAATTGATAATTGATAATTGATAATTTATACTTCTAAATTGTTACACTCAATATTGATGATCTCCAAAATTAGTCTACTACCTAACACAATAATGATTAGTGATAAAAAGCTTTTTTTTCCCCTTAAGTTGGGTATTAGTATAAGGTGCAAGGCAAAAAATTATATTAGGCGGATTGATATATATCAGTAACATACTCCAGTTCACTGAAACGAAACTAGTTCATTAATTTAAATTACTTGCCCTTTACAACTACGCACATACAATCTCCTTTGAGATCGTCCCCATCACTCCGGTTCACTATACTTGGCAATGCAATCTCATACATTGAAAAACACGTTCTAAAACTTTGTATAACATGACAATACCATAAAGCTATAATCCAAATAGAAGATAATAATCAAAATAATGAAAGAATCGAAACAAAGAAAAGTAGAATCACACATGTTCAACTAGTAACTAAGCCATCCAAAGAGAGGTGATCTTTGCAAAAAGGAAATTGAAAAAAGAACTCTAAAGCTAAGGTAGCTGAATATCTTCATGTCTCCATTGATGGGATGGCTCTTTTTGGTTCCTAACAAAAAAATACTAAATACAAAGCTAAAAACAAAGCTAAAACTAGGCATATTTTGTCTCCCATGACATATGTGCAAGAGGAACATTTTTTGCAATCTCTTTTGTTTTATCATCGAATCTAATCATTTTCAACTTTGTCTTAGTCACTTAAGAGGTTTGAATTTAATTAGCACCTACTTAAGATCTAGTACTTCACCCACATTATATGTCTCTATGTATGTATAGCTTCTTATACCTTGGTCTCTAGATTAGACTCTATCAATTCATGCTTAATTTGGTCCATGTTTTGAGAATCAGAATAAATGCTCACTTTTGTTCAACTTTAACTACTTCACCTTACCTTATTATTGAAGTGGTAAAAAATCAAAGTTTTTCTACATTATATATTAAGTTCATAGATAAATCATACATAGAGTAATAATTAAAGTATAGAAAATATTAGTCAACTTGTAAAATATAAACTACATATATACTCTCGATTGGTATTTTTCTCGAGTGAATGGATTTTTATCACTATCCTAAAAATAAAAAAATAAAAAAAAAAGTCTAATATTTACGTCCATTATTATTCTTAAAATATGGCAAAGAAAGTAATCATAGTTGTTGCATGGCGCGGTGGTGGAACTACCATGGCGTCCATAAGCTTTTGACGTTATATAATTTTTGCACTCATTAATTAAACCAATAAGAAAACATTTTTCTAAATCTACCATCTTTTATTGTCAAAAAACCTCGTGTTACTACTTACTACATACAGTATATGATACATCTAATTAACACCATCAGTACGTATAATGTGTATCTTTTCACTATTCAACTTATCATGCTATGCATGCCAATGATGCCATAATAACTTATTTTACAACAATGAAACTCACAGTAGTTAATGTTATCAAAAATTGAAAACTGTTGAGACATGTATATATATATATATATATATACACAGAGAAGCAAGAGAGACGACAAACCTATGCATGGCGGAAACTCGTAGGCCCAAGATATAAGCCAGCTTGACATAAACTGGAAATTCACCCACTTTTTTCCCTCTTGTAACGGTTTTTATACCACATCTTATGACCCCAACTATTTCTCCTTCTCCAATTTCTGCAACCTAAACATGCAATAATAACATGATGAACTTATGAGAATACAAAAAAAAAAAAAAAATATATATATATATATCAGTTAGCTTAACTGATAAAGTCTACGACACAGTTATATAGGATTCAAAACTCATCTGTATAAACCAGTATGGATAGGAAACTTACCATCATGATACGAGTAGGGAAATGGCGTATCCTTGCAATAGGGTCACCCAAGGGGTGAGTGATAAGAGAAGGCTTGCCTTGCTCCCCTAACTCACATTGCCTCTCCATCTCCTCCACCCTTTCTTTATCTTTCTCTTCATCATACTCTCTTACTACTACCAAACCATCCTCTCTTTTGATTATCTCTCTAAGTGGCTCCTCATCTACTACTATCTTTATTGACATCTCTTTCTCTCTCTATCTCTAGTTTTTTTTTTTTTTGAGCTTCTATGGTGGTGACATTTGTGCAAAGCCCACTTCTTATATTTATACTAGC